>PVLD010000664.1:0-257743 GCA_004027595.1 Dinomys branickii
AAAAATTGTGGCATTTTTATATAATGGAATATTATTCAGCTATAAAGAAAGACAGTTTTGGGGACTTTGTAGGCAAGTGGTCAAAACTGGAGTCCATACTCATAAGTGAAATAAATCAGCGGTACATGTGCAGGCAACGTATTGTATCACTGGTGTAAGAACCTGAGGGTGGGAATATAAACTAAGAGACATGAAGGAATCTGTTCAAAAACAAAGAACAGATGGGACAAGGGAAAGGAGAAAAGAAAGAGGCAAAAATGTATGTATGTATATATGAATATACATATATGCAGGAGGGCTAACATGGTTCTACTATTGTATGATATCACTTAATGCTAAGGAATAATTGATGACGGGTTATTCGATCAATCTTGTATGTCTGTATGTGTTATCCTGAACACACACTTCGAAGATATCAATATGCAAAGCAGCAACTATTGTTGGGTTTTTTTTTGTGTGTGTGTGTGTTTTCTCTGTTGTTGAGATGATTGTTTGACCAATTTCACATGTCTGTATCTGTGTTCAAGTATATACACTTCGAAGATATCAATAGGTAAAGCAACAACCATTGTTGAGTCCATGTCACCTTGTCTGTAAATCAGTTTTGATTGTACTATTTCTTATGCTAATTTGTGTCTATTTGTTAATATGTTTTTGTGCTTTTATTTTTTTAAATAAAAAAAAGAAATTAAAAAAAAATGGGAGAGGCTGAAGAGGGGAGAATTACCAAGAAGCTGTTCCCTCTCTGGGGGTCCTATGGGCATTACATAAACCCATGAATATAAAGTGCTTTTATTTGTTTTGTGTGTGTGTGTCTTTTTGAGACAGGGTCTCACTATGCAGTTCAGGCTGACCTCGAGCTCACTTTGTAGCCCAGGCTAGCCTCAACTCACAATGATCCTCCTGCCTCAGCCTTCTGAGTGCTGGGATTACAGGTGTGTACCACCACGCCTGGTTCGTAAAGTGCTTTTAAAACAATGCCCCCCCAAAAAATTAAAAGAAATAAAATAATGCCTACCCTATGATGCATGTCTGCTCTTACTGGGCTGCTAAGGGTTTGACAGTGGGTATAAGAAGGAAAACATATATTTGAAAGATATTTGCCTCTTAGAGTGATTGACTGCAGGGATGAGAGGGTCCACGGTGATATTATTATTTCACTGCATTCCATTAGTAAGTAACCTAGTGTTTGTAGAAAGCCAGGCAAGGGCTTGCTGGGCAGAGCAGTTGGGGGTGGCAGGACATGGAGGTTTCTGACGCATGTGTGGGTCACGTAGGGGGCTATTTTTATAGCATTTCATGCATGTGTAGGAAACAGAGGAAGTTAGAGAGTGTGCAGAGGATGGAGAACAGAGGACTCCGAAGGGCGCGGTCCCCAGCCTGGCCCTGGTGGCCATGGGCAAACTCCATAGCCCCTGGGCAAGGCAGCTCTAGCCCTGCCAACTCCAGAGTCTGCTGCTTACCTTTTGAGCTACCCTAGAGCCTTTTACGGTATATCTTACTGCACCTTCCTGATGCTCAGCACTTGGGTGTGGGAGGTGCAGACAGCCTCATTATATGGCTGCACTTGGAGGATATGGCTGAACCACGCTGAGGCTGCGCCTCTGTGGACCTCTACAGAGCCTCACTCGAGCCTGAGCCCCACCCCCACCCCGAGGGCAAAGTCTTCAGAGATTCACCCGTGCCTTGGCCTTCCCAGCCAAGGTCAAGTTTAGCCTTGACACCAATTCCACAGTTTGTCTTGTTGTCACTGGAACCACAAATCCATTCTGTGAGGGACTTCAGAAGGTCACCTGGACAGCCTAGCCTTTTACCTCTTCCTTCTCTGAAGGTCCGCCACGAGGGAGTGCCACTGATTCCCTGGGGGCTTTCCTCCCAGTGGATGGGAAGTTCCCCTCGGGAAGCTTGAGACCAAGGGGTTTGTGGGCACCTCCTCCCCATTCTTCCCATGGTGAGCCTCTCCTTGTCCAAGGCAACAATGGTGTACATGAAAAGCTTTCAAATGAAATAGCTTTAGCTCAGCAGAGATGCCTAAAGGATCCTGATTAAGCAATGGGACAACCGTATAAAGATGCACTTCAAGGCTGTAAAATAAGGAAAAACTAGAAACAAGCACCAATCTCAGGGGATTTAAGTACATAATGGGAAATCCAAGCAGGGCAGTACAATGCACCCAGCGGGAGAAAACCTGGCTTAGGAGGATAGTTAACGACATGGAAAGACGTCCGCAATATGGCATAAGATGTTTTTAAAAGACCCTACCATAGTATATTTAGTAGAGCCACACTTATTTTTAAGCCCAGACTACTTGGAAATACGTGTAGCAAAGCCTCAGTAACTGTTATCTTAGGGCGTAGTATTGTGGCTGTTCTTTTCTTCCCCCTCAGTTTGCACTGTCGCATTTTCAGAGTACTTACAGTGACACATTATAACACACTGTACATCGAATACTTCATAGAGACATTGCTTGTATTTGTAATTTTTTTTGCATGTTTGCTACTGGGGATCAAACCTCAGGCCTTACGTATGTAAGGACAGTGCTCTACTACTGAGCTACATCTCCAGCCTTTTAACTTTTTAATAATCCAAGTAATGCACAAGGACAGATTCATGGTGAAAAATTTGAACAAAACCCATCAGGCCACGCGCACCCTTAACCATCCCTGCTGCCATCAACCAAGTGCCTGTCCCCTCCATGGTGACACTGTTAGGAGTTAAGTGGTAATTTTTAGTCAATCTCTTTTCTTTTTGTATGGGTACATACGTACATTAGAAATATGTAGAATCCTATAGAGACTTTCTATTCTTTACACAATTGATATTGTAAGGCCACACTGTACTGATAAATAACTTGCTTTTTCTTTTACTCGTAGTCCTAGATCTTTTCACATTGCATAATGAGATTTCCTCAGTCATTTTAACTTCATCTGAGACCCTTAGTATGAATGGACCACAGCCTGTCTAACCCATCTCCAGCTGATGGATGTTTGAGTTGTTTTTTTACAGTTTCTAAGACAAACTCCAGTGCATGGAAAAGCCTAGTCCGCGCTTGTATTCACACGGTGCATACTCGTTTCTCTAGAAGAGATTCTAAGAAGGAGAGTTTATGCTCGTGCACATTTTCAGTTTAAACAGATAACCCCACGTACTCTCCAAAAATAAGATTTGCCTATGGATTTTACTATTAACAGTATTGAAGATATATTTTTCTCCCATTTCCTGCTAATACCGGACATCACATGTGTTTTATGGATTACCCCAATAACACAGACGGCTGGCCATGGCGGCACACGCCTGTAATCCCAGCCACCTCAGAGGCTGAAGGCGGGGGATGGCAAGTTCACGGCCAGCCTGAGCAATTGAGTGAGACCTGGCCATAAAACAAAGTAAGGGCTGGGGATGTAGCTCAGCAATCCCTAGGTTCAATTTGTAACGCCATACAAAAAATTAGGTAAATAATAATAATAATGAAAATAGGATTATCAAAGGTCACCCTGCTTAATCTCTCTATCACATAATGCCTGACTGGACCCTTAAAGAGTACCCCATGGTCCAGCAGCCTTCGCTGCCCACCTTGAACAGCCAGGGACACAGCTTTGCACCTTGGACCCTGTGTGGCTGGTGTCACAGGCTGCTAACCCACATGAAGACTGGTGCAGAGCCTCCAGTGCAGGTGGCATAGAAGCCATCATCTGCCCAGTCACCCCCAAAATCCCATTCAAGCACTCTTGATCCCAACTCCAAAATAAATGTCAAATCCACCTTCTCTTCTGCCTCCATGACCATCATTCCAGACCCTGCCATCCCCATCTGTCATATGAAGCCTGCAACTACCTGCTACCATCCCCATGGCCACTCTTGTCCTTCCAGTCTCAGACCATTCTCCTCCCACCCCAGAGAGCCAGAGAACCCTTTCCCGAAGTGTAACTCTGATCATATTGCTCTTGTGCTTAGAGCTGGAGCTTTCATTGCTTCCTGCTTGTCTGAGGATTTCAACCAATACCCCTGCCCTGGCCGTAGAGCCCCACGCCATCTCCCCTGTTCTCCCCACACCCTGTCCCCATTCTATTGCACACACCGATCCCTTCCTGTCTTGGGTCCTTGCCCATGGGGATACCTTCATGAAGAACCCTCTTCTTCCCATGCTGGCCCTGCACATCATGCACGTCTTGACTAAATGCCATGCAATAGAAAATGAACCTTCTTCTTCTTTTCTGGCCTCATACCCTTCACCTTCAGAGCACCTACCAGAACCGAAACTCACAAGCTAAACTGGGTGGTTGTCTCAGGTGTCTCTTGGCACCAGCGTGGGAGCCCATGGCAGCAGGGACTAGTCCTTCTTGTTCTCTGTGTCTCCAGCACCATCGCATCCTAGAAGCTTGGTGAGTATCGATGAATGAGGGAACGAACAAATGAGACATCTGCAGAAAGAGGGAGGAGAGGCGGCCTCCAGACCAAGAGAAAAGAGAGAGAAAGAAGATGTGGAGAGGGGATGAGGAAGTTCTGTAACATGGGGAAAAAGTCCAGGGAAGCCCAACTAGGAAGGAGTCCTGGGAGGCTGGAGACGGCTAGGGTGCATATTCAAGGCCACCTTCCAAGTGTTTGCTGTTCTCCTTGGGACCCCAAGTCTCAGAAAACCCTGTGCTGCTCAGGTGAGCAACATCATAAGAAGGACTTAAAGGGAAAAGGGACTGCTCTCAAGTCCCTGGGGATCAGGGGCCGAGAAGACAGGGGCAGGAGGCTGAGGCAACAGGGAAAAACACAAGTTCCTAGAGCCCTTAGTAACGTGACCACAGGGGAGGCAGCACAGTCCCTTTGGTGGGTACTCAATGAAGACCAGAGTGACCTCACCAGGCTGGTGCAATGCGGTGATTCCATTTTTCTACCAGACTCACCATCTAAAACTTCAGAGGCAAAGAATGTTAGGGGGAAAAAATCAGAGAGAATACACAGATTGAGGTGGCTTGTTCCTCCTCAGGGGAGGAGCAGAGGCTGCATGGATCAAGCCTGCACTTTGGATTCAGACATATTTTGGGTTTGAGTCCCAAATCCTCCTCCACAGCTTCGTTTCCTCATATGTAGAATGGGCCTGACAACCACTGCTCATATCCGGATGCCAGGAGATAAGGTCAGATAAGTCTGGCAAGCACTTGGCAGGGGTTGACATGTTTTGGCCTCCCTTGAAGCAGGCAGAGAAAAGGGAAGACACAGGCCAGCGCCAACAGTGGGGAGTTTGGGTGTCTGCGTGTGTAAAAAGCCAGCTTTCTGGGTATGTAACTTAGGCAGCCACACAGGGTACGCTCAGCCACTCTGGATGGGCACCATGCTCTGCTGTCGCCATATTGAAATTCTTCATGTCTAAACAAAGGATTCCGCATTTTCATTCTGCACTGGGCTCTGGGGACTAAACTAAGTGGCTGGTCCTGTGTGTGTGTGTGTGTGTGTGTGTGTGTGTGCGTGACAGAGATAGAGAGCTAGAGACAAAGACA
This sequence comes from Dinomys branickii, assembly GCA_004027595.1. NCBI lineage: Eukaryota > Metazoa > Chordata > Mammalia > Rodentia > Dinomyidae > Dinomys > Dinomys branickii. The sequence goes on from PVLD010000664.1 coordinate 5,490, forward strand.
GGGAGTTGGGTGCTACTGCTGACAAGGGATGTTAACTACTGATGGCCCAACACCCAGCCAGTCCCCACCCATGGTCCTGAGCCAACCCCACACATCAACAAGCTCAGACTTCACCCAACAATAGCCCCTCTCAGTTCCAAACATCAACAACAAAAACAACCCCTCCCAGTCTCGGGCTGTTACCCAAACACCCCCACACCCGCAGGCCAGGGCCCAACATGAGCAATGCCAGGTGTGGGTGGGCTCCCCATGAATTTTCCCAAGCTCTCATCCAGAGCTACTCAATCCTGAACTACTCAATCAGCCCAGAAGGCTGTCTGCTGGTGGTTTCCATACTCCAGGCACGCGATCTGCTCCCTCCCAAGTGTTTTCCCCATGGCCCTGGGATGAGCCCCACGCTGGCACCCTGTGCACACCCTAGGTGATGTGCTTACTTGGGCCAAGGGCGAGCTCTTTGAGAACAGGGGTTAGGGTACCCTCACCTCTGTGTCCCAAAGGCAGGTGCCACACTGAGAACATAATAGGTATAAATCGGTGCCCCCCTCCAGCCTCCACCCTGTGCTGAGGATTGGACCCCAGCCCTTCACACTGAGCTACATCCCCAGCCCTTCATATTTTGAGACAGAGTCCCAAGTTGCCCAAGCTGGGCTCACACTTGCAACCTTCATCCGTCAACTTCCTTAGTGCTGAGATTATAGGCCTGTGCCACCATCACACCCAGTTTTGCAAAAGATTTTTATGAACAGATATGTATCAGTGGTAGAGATTGGTCATAGACAAGATTAATATAAGATAAAAGAATGCTAAAAAGTTTGCTGTCTGAGGAGTAATTTGAACTCAGCAAGTTTGGACTCTTACAGAGTCAGGCTGGGGTTCCTACAGCCTGGGTGGGACCCCTCTTGCTGGGAAGAGGAACCAAGAAAGGCGAAGACCAACTCGCTGACTCTGCTTCCCAACCTGATGCTTCTCTGGCTGGTCCTGCTGAAGACAGAGCAGGCAGCAAAGAGGAACAAATGAAGGCACCCAATCTGGGTCCTTCTCCATCTCCACTCGGTGACTCTGGGCGGCCACTTCCCCTTCTGGAACCGCCACCAGCCTCTCACTTCAGATATGCCTAGCAGAGCCCATAAAGCAAACTTATGTACATTATTATCAGATTGTAGTGCCATGGAACTGGGAATCAATGGCAAGAAACCATGGAAGTTAAGCAATAATCAGTGGGTCATAGAAGAAATCAAGGAAGAAATTAGACAGTTCCTAGAGTCTACGGCCACACCACCCTGAAAGCGCCTGATCTCGTCTGATCTTAGAAGCTAAGCAGGGTCAGGCCTGGTTGGTACTTGGATGGGAGACAGTTCCTAGAATCAAATTATAATGTCAGTACAACATACGAGAGCCTATGGGACACAATAAAAACAGCCTTAAGAGGGAAGTTCATAGTTGTGAATGTTCGCATCAGAAAAACCAAGCTGGGGGCTGGGGATATAGCTCAGTGGAGTAAGCGCCTGCCTAGCAAGGGCAGGGTCCTGAGTTCAATCCCCAGTACCGCCAAAAAAAAAAAAAAAAAAGAAAAAGAAAAACCAAGCCGGCCCAAATAAATAAGCTAATCATGCACCTCAAGGTCCTAGGAAAAAAAGAACAATTCAGTTCCAAAGCTAGTACAAGGAAGGAAATTATACAGATCAGAGTAGAAATTAATGAAATTGAGACCAAAAAAAAAAAAAATCAATGAATTACAGAGCTGGTTCTTTGAAAGAATAAACAAAATAGACAAACCCCTAGAAAACCCCTAGCCAATCTTACCAAACTGATGCAATTAGAAATGAAAATGGTAAAATGACAACAGACTCTGCCAAAATTCAGATTATTGGTAATTACTTTGAGAACCTGTACTCTAATAAAATGGAGAATCCAAAAGAGGTGGAAAGATTCCCAAATATATATGAATGATCCAAGACATATAAACTAAGAAGATGTAAAAACCCATAATAAACCAATACCAGGCAATGAGATTAAAGAAGTAACTTTTAAGAACCTACCAACTAAGAAGAGCACAGGTCCCAGTGGATTTCCCACTGAATTCTATCAAAACTTTATGGGGGGAATCTAACACTAAAACTCTTCAAACTCTAATGATGTCAAAAGGGAATGAGTACTCCTGAAATCATTCCTGGAAGCTAGCATTATCCTGATTCCAAAATTAGAATAGGAATCAACCAAAAAAGAGAACTACAGGCCAACCTCTTTAATGAACATTGATGCAAAAATTCATAACAAGAGAGTGGAAAACAGAAAGCAAAAAATCATTTAAAAAGGATCATACATCATGACCAAGTAGAATTCATCCCAAGGATGAAAGGATGGTTCAATATCCACAAATCAACAAATGTAATACACTACACAAACACCAGCAAGAACAAAATCACATGATCACCTCAATTGAGGCAAAAAAAGACTTTGAAAAAAATCCAACATCTATTCATGATTTTTTAAAAAACTGAAGATGTTACCTCAGTCTGATAAAAAGCCCTTTATGACAAACCAAGGACAAACATCATATTAAATGGGGAGAAGTTTAAAGCTTTTCTTCTAAAATCAGGAACAAAACAGGATCTTCACTATCACTACAACTGTTTATTATAGTTCTTAAAACATATACAGGAAAAGATAAAATCAAATTACTGTTTTTTGCAAATGACATGATCCTCTACATACTGTAGAAGTAACAAAAAAAAAAAACCCAAGATGCCTAAAATTAATAATTAAATGTAGTAGCATAGAAATATACAAAGTCCACACACAAATATCAACAAGATTCCTGTACATCAATAGTAAACTCACCGAGAAAGAAATTAGGGAAACAATACCTTTCACAATAGCAACAAGAAAAATTAAATCCCTAGGAATTAATTTAATCAAAGAAGTGAGAGACCTCCACAGTGAAAACTGCAATACTTTGTAAAAGGAGACTGAAGAGGACGTTACAAAACATTAGGAAGGTATCCCCTGCTTCTGGCTAGGCAAAACCAATATAGTTAAAATGGCCATGCTTCCAAAAACTGATACACAGATTTAACGCAATTACAATCAAAATACCAGTAGCATTCCTCACAGAACTAGAGAAAACAATCCTAAAATTCATATAGAACCAGAGACCTAAAATAACAAAAGCAATCCTGGGTAATAAGAGCAAGGTAGGAGGCTAAGCATGGTGGCACACATCTGTCATCTCAACTTGGGAGTCTGAGGCAAGAGAATTGCCACAAGTTTGAAGCCAGCCTATGCTACATATGTTCAAGGCCAGCCTGAACCACTCAGCAAGATCCTGTATCAAAATAAAACACACAAAAAAGAAACAAAACAAAACAAAACAAAAGAGCAAAGCAAGTGGAATTGTAATTCTAGACTTTAAGTTATGCCACAAAGCTACAGTGATAAAAATAGCATGGTATTGGCAAAAAGCGGTCATGTGAATTGGTGAAACATAATGGAGGAGGCAGTAACAACTCCAAGCCCAATGAGCCATGTGACCTTTGATGAAAGAGTCAAAAACTATACTGGAGAGAAGATAGCATCTCTAATAAATGGTGCAGGGGAAACTGGCTACCCACAGGCAGAAGATTGAATCTAAGCCTGTATCAGTCACCATGAACCAAAATAAAATCAAAATGGGTCAAAAACATAGACATTAAAACATTTAATCTGCTAGAAGATAAAACAGGTAAAACTCTTGAAGACAGGTTTAGGAAAGGACTTTCTAAACAAAATCCCAACTGCACAAGAGATAAGACCAAAAATCAACAAATGGGATCATATCAAATTTAAAAGCTTCAGCACAGCAAAGGAAACAACCAACGGAGTGAAGAGACAACCTACAGAATGGGAAAAAAGTGTTGCCAGCTATTCCTCAGGCAAAGGACTAATATCTAGGATATATAAAGAACTCAAAAGAATTAGAACTCCCAACATAAAAGACCCAATCAAAAAATGGGCAACTGAAATGAACAGACACTTCTCAGAAAAAGAAACACAGGTGGCCAGTAAATACATGGGAAAATGTTCATCATCTCTAGCCCTTAGAAAAATGCGAATTAAGATGACACTGAGATTGCATCTCACTCCAGAAAGAATGGCAGCATCAAGAAATCAGTTACCAATAAATGCTGGCAAGGCTAGGGGAAAAAGGAATGCTTCTTCATTGTTGTGGAAACATAAACTAGTACACCCATTACGGAAATCAGTATGGATATTCTTCAAAAAACTAAAACTAAAAATCCCATTCAACCCAGCTATTCCCTTCCTAGGTACCTTCCCCAAAGAGCTAAAGTCATCATATTGTAGCAATACATGCACATCCATTTGTATAGCAGCAGTCACAATAGCTAAATCTTGGAAGCAGCCCATGTACGTATCAACAGATAAATGGATAAAGAAAATGTGCTATTAATATACAATGGGGTACTACTCTATCATAAAAAAGTATTAACTTGAGTCATTTGCAGGAAAATGGTGTTCCTTGAGACCACAATGCTGAGTGAAATAAGTCAGGCAAACTTAAATATCTCATGATTTTTCTTACATGAGAGACCTAAAATATAAAGAGCAAAAAATGATATATAAGAATTAAGATGTATTATGTGCATACACTAACTCACGATGAATGTAATTGTTGTGTACTGCCACCTGTACAGACACACACAGAAGAACAATCATGGGAAGCTCCGGGGGAAGATGGCCCTCTATACAGCAAGGGGGGAGCTCAGAAGACATCACCCCCTGACACCTTGACTTTCAACTTCCAGCCTCCTGAACTGAAAATAGAAACTGTTTTTACATCTGTTTTTCAAGCCAAAAGAAATTGTGGCTAGCAGAAGCAAAGGGCTGACCGAATTTGCAACTTCATGTTTAATTAATTTAAAACTTTGGGAAGCTACACAAGCCAGTCACTAGAACAACTGTCACTCTGAAGTACTGGGGATCCCACTTGTGGCTTATGCATGCTAGGCAAGCACTCTGCTACTGAGCCACAGCCCCCAGGCCCTCAGTGAAGAACGGTTCATTGAAATAACTTGCATATAGGAATCTACTTTTTTCATTTGCAAATTTTATAAAATCTGAACACATATTAAGTATTCCTAAGGAAAATTTAGCACAAGGACTACATGCTGAAATATAAAATACAGATTTTAAAGGCTTAATAGAAAAACAGAAAGAGTACAGGTCTTGAAGGCTTAATATGAAAATAGAATTGAAATAGGCTGAAATAGAATATTTTTGGTTCCATATTGAAATAATAACATTTTGGACCTAATAGGTTAAATAAATTTTATTACAATTAATTTCACCTTTTCCCTGTTTTTTTTACAGTGTAGGTACTAGAAAATTTAAAGATATGTATGAGCTCATATTCTATTTGTAGTGAACAGCACTAGATAAGACCACCTCAACGTACTTTGTGTGTATGTGTATGTGTGTGCGTGTATCACACCCAAAGGAGCTCAACGACTAAGCTACACCCCCTTTTATTTTTTATTTTTAGAGAGCCTGGCTAAGTTGCTCAGGCTGTCCTTGAAATTGACTAGAATTACAGGTATGCACCACCATGCCCAGTTTAAGTTACTTCCTTTTTAAAAAACTCTGACATTCTGCAAATTTACATGTAGCATTGAATTCTGGAGGCTTGCTTCTCTGGTATCATATCCCTCCTTATCCCATGTTTGTGTTGGAACTTTGAATTTGCAAGGGAAAATTGCTTTGGGTAGACTCTTCATCATAACTCTATTGATGACCAGGTGACCCAGATCTGACCAGTCAGAGCAGAATAGCCTCTTTTGACCACTGTAATTGGGTCAGGCATAACACACGACCATGAGGCAGAGCCAATGAGACACCACTTGACTTAGTTTGGAGATGAGCCAGGCTTTTCTACTGGACTTGTTAAGGGGGGAGGGTGGAGCCCTAGACTTGAGGACAGCCATCTCGGCCTGGGGAGCACAGCTTCCTGATAAGGAGGCCAACACAGAGAAGAGGACAGGGTCCAAGGCTGGCACCTTCGGCCAAGATGTATCCCTAGACTATTCGGTCTACTGTGGAAAAAATATCCGTTTTCCTGATCCCCCTGATACTTATATAACACTTGAAACAACTTGGTTATTTTGTAACTCAGCTCAAGTAACCATGTTTAGAGACCTCAGGGCTGCTCTCAACCTTGTGAAGCCCTTGTCCTCGGTACAGCTAGACTTTTCCCCTGACCTTGAAGCCCCGCTCCCCCACACCCCAGCTTGCTCTCTTGTGGTCGCCCTGCTCTCACCCGCCCATCATCTGGGACAGCTTGCACGGCTCATACCAGACTTGGCTGCCCCTCTTGTGGCTGTTGTACCTGCTGCTCCCACTCCTTTCCCTCATCTTGTCCCTATATCACTGATCATCCTTGTCCTTTTAGCTATTCTTCAAGTGTTTTGTTGTTGTTGTTTTGGTTGGGCTTTTTGTTTGTTTTTTGAGACAGGGACTTGCTATGTAAATCAGGCTGACCTTGAGCCCACTATGTAGCCCAGGCTGGCCTTGAACTCTCAGTGATCCTCCTGCCTCAGCCTTCTTGGGTGCTGGGATTACAGTCATGAACCACCACATCCAGCCCTTTCGGGTGTTCTTTTAACAAATATTTACTTAATGCTAGGTAGGGTCCTATGCTATGCAGGAGGCAGGCACCAGGACAAAATCTCTGCCCTTTTGGAATTACAGTTCAGGGTAAATCTTTGTTAATTCCCTACTGCTGCTCAAGCACTAAGTGTTGGTTTGTGCTAGGGCTCCACAGGAGACCCCTTGTTTAATCCTGTTTCACAGCTCTGAATTCCAGCCACATGCCACTGCCCCCACCAGTTCCCAGCCCCAGCCTTGGCTGAGCCCTCCGAACCACCTGACATGACCACTTGGCTATTGACTGACCACCTCAGCTTGACTGACCACGTGGCCTGAAACGGCCCACCGTTTTGAATCCTCCCCCTGCCGTGTTCGTCCAGGCCACCCTCACGCCTCACTGGACCACTAGGGTGACCTCCTAACTGGTTTCACCGCCCCCATGCCCATCACTCCCACCCGTTCTTCATACCACAACCAGAGCCATCTTTTAAAAATGTAAATGGGACCGTGTCACCCCTCCTGCAAAGCCCTCCAGTAAGCAGCGTGGGAGAAGGTACTTACTGCGTTTATAAAAGACAATGGGTTAGCAACTCAAATCTATAAACAACTCCCTCGGCCAATTAGAAAAAGGCAGCCTGGTAGGAAAGCGAGCCCGGGATATGCACAGACGATTCACAAGAGAAGAAATTCCAGGAGCCAGTAAATATAAAATTACAGGTCTAACCTCCCTAGTAAATCAGAGAAATGCAAATTAAAAAGAGTTACCATTTTACACTGAGAACATTGTCAAAATTTTAAAAGGCTGACAAGATCCACTGTTGGCAAGGACATAAAGAAAGGCAAACTCTCAGGTGCTGCCGGTGGGAATATGAATGCGTGTGGTGACTTCAGCAGGCCACCGGGAAAAACGTATATCACCTGCCACCTATTCGTCGCCCTTTGCGGAATAAGTTGTAATAGTAAAGGATGGGGAGACTTGGTCTGTAACTTATTGAATACTTGCACCTAAAAACTAGGCAGCACAGTGCCCGGCGGGGTGTTAGGTGTTTCTCCTCATGATCTGACGAAGGCGCTGCACATCGCCGCCACTGTCGGTGTCGCAAGAGGGATGTGCCACCTGCCATAGCCCAGAAATGATCAGTTCAAAATGTGAAGCAGGCTGGGTGAGGTGACACATGTCTGTCATCCCAGCACTTGGGAGGCTGAGGTAGGAAGATCGCCTTGAGTTTGAGGCTGCCTGGACTACAGAAAGAGAACTTGTCTCACAAAAACGCTTCTCTTTTCAAGCACGATTTCTATTAAATCTACTTCATTTGCATATCATCATAAAGTTGAAAGATATTAAATCCAACCATCCTAAGTCAAGAAACTTCTCTAAACCAGTTAAAAAGAAACTAATTTAAACTCACATCTGTCAAACATTATCAGATGAAGAAAAGGGGCCATAAGCCGGGCATACCTATGTAATCACACACCTCTATGGCACACACCTATAATCCCAATGTCTGGGAAGCTGAGGCAGGAGGATCTCAAGTTTAAGGCTGGCCTGGACTGCACAGTGAAACCCTGTCTCCAAAACAGAAAACAGATGAAAGAAAGAAAGCAAAAAGAGAGAGAGGACCATACAAAGAAGATGTATACACTTGTGAAGATTTAAAACTCTAAAGAGGGAAAATGGGTTTTTGTGAGCCTCAGGGTAAACTTCTAGCTTCCTACCGTGGGCCACAAGGTCCGTGTGACTTGGCCCTTGCTCCCGTCTCTTCCTCTGTCCCAGGCCCCTCACGAAGCTCAGGTCACCATGTAACCTTAGTGCCTCTTCACCTCCACTTTTCCCCCAAACCTCCCCCTCAATTCCAGACACTCTTGGCTTGTTCGTGTCCTGTCTTCTCCCGGTAGACTACAAGCTCTGACAGTGAGAACCTCACCCTTTTCGTTCAGTAGCCTATCTCAAAGGATGGCATTTGGTAGGAACTCAATAAATGTTTGTTGAATGAATAGATGTGACTTCCTCCAGGAAGTCTTCCCTGAATTCCTACACCAAGCAACATTCCCTAACCCTGCACTCCCCAGCTTCCTGACTCGGCTCTCTCAGCCATTCCCACCTGCTATGATTCAGGAACACTTAACCTGGGAGTCTCCAAAGGATGTCAGGGGGAGCCGTACACGTCCTAAAATTGTGGGCCAAATGTCACGGGCATGTGGGCATTACATTTTCTGGGCCCAAAGGTTCTTAAGTTTTCATTATCGGGTCTTTGACACAAACACACTGAAGCCTTCCAGAATGCTGCCGTCCTTTGGTTGGGCTGTAACCGACCAGATCATCCAGGCTGGGCAGCTTGATGAGTGAGCGAATGCTGGAGATGTGAGAAGTGGGAACAAACAGGGAACAGAAATCCAGCCCCAGAGCCAGGAAGGCTAAGCAGGGCTGCTCTTCCATCGTCAGCCCGGCTCTGGGGGTCTGTGCAGTGTCCACTCCAGCCCAGCGACTCTGCAGGCGGACCCACCTCTGCACCTTCCTCCCTGCACCTCGTCCCGGAAGAAAGGAGAAGAGGCGGCAGGTGCGGTCCTCTCGCGCTCTGTGGAACAGGGGTGTCGCAGCTGAAATCAGTGCCATCACCAAGCTGGGGCAGCCCCATGGAAACCCCACAACAAGGCACCAAAACAGATGGAACCCTCCCAGGAAACCCAAGGGGCGAGGAGGGAGCCTCCTTTGCCAGTGGCTTAGGAATCTAGAAATTCCGGTGGGGCTGACTGGGCTATGGGCGCAGGACACCAGGCCTCATTCCATATAAAGACATCCCAGGCTCCACCGTTGAGTCCCTCTTTGCCCCAGGGCAGAGCCTTTGTCCCAGGCCACAGGGTCCCACCCAGTCCTCTAAACGGGCCGTGGGGGTGAAGTCTTCCACCCAGCTCCTTGACCCTTTGCTCACAAAGCATACAGATCTACCTATCTGCAGGCTGTAGACAAATTATAACAGCATATATATTCTAAAAAATACAGTAATATACAAAATAGAAAACTTGATAAGATTTTTAAATATAGATGCTCATGAAACAGAAGTCCCTCTTGCACCCCACTTCCACCACAAGGCACACACTTCCCTGAGAAGTCACCTGAAGCCCAACTCAGACATCGTGAAGAGGATTTTATACTGTTGGCGTCTGTGGCCTGAGGCCTGCGAGGGCCAGGCCTCAGAGACAAGAGCTTTTTATTTTGATGGTGGTGGTGGTGGTATAGGGGATCAAACCCCGGGGCCCTCAACCACTGAGCTACACTTCCAGCCCCTCTTATTTTTTATTTTTGTGACAGGGTCTTGCTAAGTTGCCCAGGCTTGCCTCAAACTTGGGCTTCTCCTGCTTCCAGCCCTTCCCCATAGCTGGGGTTATAAGCAGGCATCACTGCCCTTGGTAATGTTTTTAAAAGTTTAATCCTCACAATACTTACGAGTCCCATTTGGTAGAGGAGGACATTGAGGCAGGAAAGACCAAGTGATATGCTCAAGGTGCCTGATAACTGAGACCTTAACCTCCACCCTAGAACTGCTCTGTAGGGAGCCTGTGCTCAGCCACACGGGACTACACTGGGTGACTTTCAGTCCTTACAGCAGCCTCAGCAAGGGGCTTGCACTGCCTTTCTCCACTGTACAGAAGAGCAGGGACTCAGAAGCGTGCCCAAGGTCATACGTGAGGTAAGCAGTGGCACAGACTCGGCCCCGTGCTGGGAACTGGAGGGCTGGGGCTGGGCTGGCTTGACCAGCCCCACAAGCTCCCCACCACCACCCCTGAACCTGGGTGCAGTGAAATCCTTTTAGGTTGAATTCCTAAGACACAAATCAGCACCTAAAACTGTGGCTGGCACACTGTCTGAACTTGGATGAATGAATGGATGGATGGGTTAATGAATTTTACACTCTTTCCTCCCAGAAGGAGCCAGTCTGCGATTTCTAGCACGAGGGCCCGATCCAGGCGCCAACCCGATATTCTCCACGGGGTCTGGGAGAGCCCTTGTGAGTGGTTGGGGGCCCGGCTCACCGCCTGCGTTACAGAGCAGCCATGAGGCAGGTACTCGTCCTCCTGTCACAGGTCAAAGTCGGGGGAAGCGAGGGGCCGAAGGCCCCACAGGAAAGAGGTGTCAAGCAGGGGTCTCGCCGGTTGGCCTCACTCCTCCCCCCGGCAACCCCAATCTTTTTATGCAGCCACCGTTGCCGGGTGGATTATTGGGGGTTTGTCCCAGATCCCTGGGCCAACAGGTCAGGAAGCAGCATTCTAGTCCTTACACAGAGGGAAATGGAGCAGGAAAAAAGATGTTCCAAAGATCTCAGCACCCGCAGCCCAGAGAACTTCCAGGAGCTGCATGGCATTCTCCAGATGGGTCGGGAAGGAGCCTGGCAGAACCAGGAGCATCCGCCAGGATTGTCAAAACAAGCACAAGCCCAGGGAGAAGTGGCCCTGGCAGGTGGGAGGGAGGCAGAATCAGAATCACCAAGGGCCTGCTGTCCTGCTCAGCCTCCTAGCAGGGCACAGTGTCACCTGGGAACAGGTGTGGGACAATGGGCTGGAAAAGCAGAACTGCACAGAGTGAGCACAGGGCTACAGCGCCCAGCCCTTCTGCCCACCCAGTTCAGCCCAGCCTGGCCCACCAGGCCTTCCGCAGACAACCAAGACAAAGGCCCTGTCAGGCCGGAGACAACCCAGCCCTTTCACAACCAGGGCAGCTGGGCTGGAGTCCCCGCCCCTCACTTCCCGCTGGCTCCTGTAAATGAATCACTCGAATTAATGACCCTGGGAACAACGAACACGGAGCAGGTTCGGGTTCTTCCGAGCAGACAGAGAGTCGGATGGGAAGGAACATTCACTTCGCTGCTGCTGGGAGTGAGGTGTGGATGCTCCAGGGCTACGGATCCACGCACTAGAGCCACAGAAGTGCACCTGCAGGGGCACCTGAGCCACGTAAGGTTACAGCCACAGTGACATAGACTGCTGGAACCACAGAAAGTCAGAACTATCATTGTTAAAACCCTAGAATCACAAGCCCAAGGAGTCACAGACTGCCAAGAGTACCACTCATCAGTTGCTAAAAACTTGCTCTTTAAAAGGAGAAAGAAGCCGGGTGTTGTGATGCACACCTGTAATCCCAGAACTCAGGAGGCTGAGGCAGGAGGATTGTTGCGAGTTTGAAACCAGCTTGACCTACAAAGTGAGCGCAAGGCCAGTCTGAACTGCATAGCAAGACCCTGTCTCGAAAAGACAATAAATAAATAAATAGAGAAAGAGCCTTAGAGGTTGTCCTCTCTGAGGTTTTGTGTTGCAGATAGGGAAACTGAGTCAGCTGGTCATGGTCACAAAGCTAGGGCTAGTGCCAGGCCTTCCCACTCGCCCTCCTCTTTCCATTCCTAGAGAAGGCGAGCAAGAGCAGCAGCCTGAGCTCCCAGGTCTTCAGCCAGGAACCCTCCCCACTTTGTCGAATCGACAGGTACTTTCCGGGGCACCTGTGGTCAAGCCCTTCCATCGTGTCAAGATCTGAGGCTTTGTGAGCACCAACATCAGGAGGATGTGTTGGGCAAGTCCAGACAGGCCTGGAGTTTTTAGTCAAACTTCTGTTCCTCTGCCTAATAAGGGAGGACCCAGCACCTCTATGATTTTATCTGGGAGTCTGCCTATTGGTGACCACACAGGGGAGGGTGCCAGTTCTCCTGGGTTCCAGCCAGAGACACCTGTGTCCTCATCAGGGTCACTTCAGGTCACTCTTGGGACACACAGGAAACCCAGCTTCACTTTCCAAGATCCATGCTAGGCTTGCAGAACTTACTAAGATGGGAGATCCCGTACCCACCTCTGAGTCACACGTGTACATAATTATAAGGCAAGCTAGAGAGTGGTAAGCCAGGCAAGGTGGTGCATGCCTGTAATCCCAGCACTTGGGAGGCTGAGGCAAGAGGATCCGTTGTGAGTTTGAAGCCAGCCTGGGCTACAAAGTGAGCTCATGGCGAGCCTGAACTGTATAGCGAGAACTCGTCTCAAAAAAACAAACAAAAAAAGAGAGTGGTGATCATACACACAAAAGAGACAGAAAATAAGGAAGACTTTATGAAGAGGGGGTAACATTTAAATTGAGCCTTCCAAGAGCTTTTCTGTACATAATTCCCTGACATCTGCTTCAGGCGCTGATGGAGTTACAAGGGCTAGAATTACCTTCCCACTCTGAGCAACAGAAAAAAAATGCATGAACTGTATGAAACAACTGTTTCCAAACATTGAGAAACATGAATGGCGCGACATGATTCCTAAAAGAAGAGAAACAGGTAAATCCCTGGTTGTCTACCTAGAGTCCCATTCTAGACCAAGGTGCAGGGACAGTCATCCTAAGCAGAATGTAATAACCCTGCTGACAGGATTCCAAGCTGAATACTGGATCACACTTGCATAGAAGGAACTCCATGAGCATGAGCAAAGAGCCACTGGAAAGCTCCAAGCTGAGCAATTTTGAAAGCTTATCCATGATAGGAGACACTGGAGGTGTAACTATCAAAAATAGTGAGAATTCACTGAAAACCCACTCAGTGGAGACTCAGAGCTCAGGCTTTAGCAGTAAGATGACTTACACCTAGAGTGAAGGGCTAGTCTAGACCAGCCCTAGCAGAGCTTAAAACCATGCTTCAAATGGATCAAACCACTTTGCAAGTAACCTTCTACTAGAAGAAAGCCTGACATTCTGTGAAGGAAGATAGCAAAGTGGAAACCTTCCACAGTACAACATCCATGATGGCTAGCATCCAGTCAGAAATTACTACACACTCCAAGAAGCGGGAAAATGTGACCCATCACCAGAAGAAGGGTCAGTCTTTTGAAGCAGACCAAGGAGTCAGAGAGATGATAGAACATGCAGAGATGTTTATATACCTATTTAACTATGCTAAAGTATTTAAAGGCAAAAAAAAAAAAAAAACCACCCCATAATGCAGAGAGAAATGGAAGAAATGTATATCTCAAGCCAGTTGATTGGGGTGATTGTAATTTCAGCTACCCTAGAGGATAAGGCAAGAGGATTTCAAGTTGGAGGCCAGCCTGGATAATTTAGCAACACCCTGACTCAAAATTTTTTGAAAAGGGATGAGGACGTAGCTCAGTGGTAGAGGTTTAATTCCCAGTCCAGAGGAAATATAAAATTGAATTTCTAGAGATTAAATGTGCTGGGGATATAGGTCAGTGGCGCAAATGCCTGCCTGGCAAATGCAAGATCCTGAGTTCTATTCCCAGGACCAAAAAAGAGAAATATATAAATATATGTAGACATAGAGATCTATCCATACATATTAATTATTTTAATTATTTGTGATTAGCAGCAGAACAGACACTGTAGAAGAAAATATTACTGACCTTGACGTATAGCAATAGAATTTATCTAAACCAAAGCAGGAATAAGGTGGGGGGAGGCAGAAATAGAAGCAGAGGGAAAAGCCTACAGGAAAATGAACAGAAATCTGAGGGGAAATGAATGGTCTCTGATAAGACTCAAATAGATTGACATGTATGTAAGTGTAGTATGAGAGAGATGAGAGAGAGATAAACACATAACATATATTTGAACAGGGAATTGTCAGAAATATTCTTAATGTGATAACAAAAAAACCTATAAACCCAGAGGTGCCAAAACTCAACAAATCCTGAGAAGGGTAATCATGAAAACCTCACACCAAGGTCTCCCGTGACCAAACTGTGAAAAACAGTGGCAACGAGAAACTTTTAAAAGCCGACAGAGGAAAGACGTGCTTCATAGAGAAAAGAACCATAAGAATTCCGAAACTTCTAGTCAGAAGCTGTGTAAGCCGGAAGACAGTGGGACCTCTCAAAGTACTGAAAGAAGCACTGTCAACAAAGTTTCCTACCTAGCGACAGTGCCTTGTGAGTAACAAAGGGAAGATAAAAACTTTTCTAGAGGAACAAAAGCCAAGAGAATTTGTCACGAGCAGCCCTGCACTACAAGGACTAGTGAAAAAAAAAACCGATACGAGGTGGAGACTTGAATGTACACAAAGGGCCAGAGGTGGTAAATATGTGAGTTAATGTAAAGCTTTGATTTTTTCCATTTTCCATAAATACTTAAAGCAAAGGTAATAACTGTGCATGGTAGGGTTTCTAATGTATGTAAAAGCAAAATTATTACAACAGTACAGAAAGGATGGATTAAAGAATGGAAGTATACTGTTCTAAATTTCTTTAAAGATTTGATAAAATTTAGTGGTGAAGGTTGCCCAGTCCTAGGGTTTTCTCTTTTTAGGAGACTCTTTATTACCGATTCAATCTAGTTGCTTGTTACCGGTCTGTTTGTGTTTTCTGTGTCTTTCTAGTTTAGTTTTGGTAAGTTATATGTGTCTAGAAATGCATCCAACAGCTGGGCATGATGCCACATGCCTGTAATCCAAGTACTTGGGAGGCTGAGACAGGAGGATTGCTGAGAGTTTGAGGCCAACCTGGGCTAGATAGTGAATTTTTTTTTTTTTTTGTCTTTTTGAGACAGGGTCTCACTATGCAGTTCAGGCCGGCCTTGAGCTCACTTTGTGGCCCAGGCTGGTCTCGAACTTGCAAAGATCCTCCTGCCTCAGCCTCCCAAGTGCTGGGATTACAGGGGTGCACCACCACACCCAGCTATATAATAAATTTAAGGCCAGCCTGAACTATGTGGTGAGACTTGGCTGGGGATATAGCTCAGTGGAATAAGTGCCTGCCTAGCAAGCGCAGGGTCCTGAGTTCGATCCCCAGTACTGCCCCCCCCAAAAAAAAGATTAAAAATATACAACTCACATTTGGGGCTGGGGATATAGCTCAGTGGAATAAGCACCTGCCTAGCAAGCGCAGGGTCCTGAGTTCAATCCCCAGTACCGCAAAAAAACAAAAACAAACAAACAAAAAAAAAAAAACTGAAAGTACATGGTGCGACTTTGTCTCAAAAAAAAAAAAAAAAAAAAAAAGAAAGAAAGAACTATACCCACTTTTGGGTTTTCCAAGTTGTTGGCATATGATTGTCCATAACAGCTCTTTACATTATCTGTTGTACCTGATTTGTGTGGTGCCAACTAAGCTAATCTGGAGCTCTGTGCCTTCAGTCTCCCTCTTTCATATAGATTTAAGCTGGCGTGCATTGCAGAAGGTGATTTCTTCAGCGCTTAGAAGGTAGACTAACAGTGGCTGTTTCTGTTTTGTTCACTCATAAAGCTGGTGCGGGGACGCCACGTGTCCCTGCGGCTCACACCACACACAGCCTCAGCTAGCTGGGTCACGTTGCTACTGGAGGCAGTGGCCGGGACACAGTTCCTCCACTTTGCCACCCTTCTGTCAGTTGTCCTGACCCGGCCTGGTGTGTGCTGCACTTCATAACAAAAGCCTCCAGGTTCTCCCATGTCCCTCCCGTTGCTGAGGTTGGTGATGGGAGGTGAGAGGACACACGAGGTCTTCCAGGTTCCTGCTCACCCCCCCCTCCCCCTCCCTAGATCCATCTCCTTTCCCAACTGTCTTCCTGGCCCGTTAGTGTAACAGCACCAGAAGCACAAAAAGAGCCTCTCAGGCACCACTTAGCCAAGTCCGTATAATTATCTAAAGTCGAACTGCTGTAGTGACCCCCTTATCTTTGTCTTTTGAAGGGGGCACCAGGAATCAAGCTGCCAGGCAGGCGCTCGTGCTGCTGAGCTATACCCCTGGCCAGCGGGTCCCTTATCTTATACCACACTCAGTGGTTCTGTTTCTCTGATTAAACCCTGACTAAAATAAAGGGGCATAGCCGGGCGTGGTGGCACACACCCGTAATCCCAGCACTCAGGAGGCTGAGGCAGGAGGATTGCTGTGAGTTTGAGGCCAGCCTGCGTTAGTCACAAAGTGGGTTTAAGACCAGCTTGAACTGCATAGTGAAACCTTGTTTCAAAAAGACAAAGAATAAATAAAAATAAAAATAAAAAGACCCAATTCTATGCTGTCTACAAAACAATCCCCTTAAATATAAAGATGCATATAAATTAAGTTGAAAAATGCATACTAGGGAACACTAATTATCAGAAAATTGGAGTAACTATATTAATACCAAAGTAGACCTGAGGATGAGGGTCACTGTCAGAGGTTATTGAGGATGTTCATTAAAGAAAAAAGGATCAATTAATCAAGAGGATATAACACTCCTAACTATATATGTGCTTTGTAGCAGAACTTTAAGATACCTAAAATGCCAGGCGTGGTGGCGCACATCTGTAATCCCAGCACTCAGAGGCTGAGGCAGGAGGGTTGTTGAGAGTTCAAGACCAGCCTGGGCTACAAAGTGAGCTCCAGGCCAGCCTGAACTGCACAGAGATACCCTGTCTCAAAAAAAAAAAAAGCCTGAAATGAAAACGAAAACTTGAAAGGAGAAAAACAAATGAGTCATGCGTGTGTGAAATTTTCACGCCTCCATAATCCATAGACCGGGTAGACAGAAAGTCAGTCAAGACCTGGAAGACTTGAACATTGCCCATCAACTTTGCCTTCCTGACATTTACAGAGCGCCCGCCTACCCAGAGAAGGCAGAGGGTCTCCAGGGGCACACAAGACATTCACCGGACACAGCCAAGCCCGTGCCCTGCGGGAAGAGGTCTCTGCATGCTTAAAGAGGCTGAAATCTCTATGCAGACTGTGAACCGAAGGGAAGATCAGGGAAACTCAAGTTCCTGCAGCTAAAAGAGAGAAAAGAGGAACTTGCTGCGTGGTGCATGTGAGTCACAGTCACTGCTCAGGGTGACTGTGGTGGTAACCCCAGTGCCTGGAGATCTAACTCCTTTCAAACCAGGCCATGAGTCAGAAGGGACTCTAGGGCAGCAGAGTGTGTCACCCAAGGTCTGTAGGACCTGTCAGAGTCTCGGAGATGCTGGCAGGAGGGGCTTGAGTCAGGAAGTCGGCTTGAAAGAGCCATTCTCCCGAGCTCCTGAGGTGACCCCACTCTCGTCTGTCCACCGAACCCCAAAGCACCGTGATGTGTCCAGTACCAAGCCCCGGCCTTCTCCTGGCCCCCACTGCTCCCAGAACGTCTCCCTCTGGAAAGATCAGAACCAGCATGCCACCTAGGAATGCAGGGTGTCCTTGATCCCCACCTCTGCATGGACCCCACGCCCTGGAGACTTCCTCCTACAGTGATCTTCACACCCATCCTTTCTCTCCTCCTCAGAGCCGCTTCGGGGTCCTCCCTCAACTGCCGCTCAGGTCTGAAGCTCTGGCGGCTTCTGAGCCAGTGCTTGACACATAGCAGTATCTTGGATGACAGAGCAAATAAATAATAGTAAATATGTATATTGCATTTTATACCTGCCAGACACTGTTATCAGTGAGTGAATGAATGAATGAATGAATGAAGCAAGAAAAAAACAAATGAATAAACAGCTAAGCAAAGGAACAAAGGGCACATGTGCAGGGACATCATGACACGGTGTCTGGTCTGTTTTGCAGGCTTCAGTGAGCTGCTTCATCTTAGGGTGCCAAAATCATTTTCTATCTGATACCATTTTCAAATTGTTCTTAGGGAGGGAGGAGTCGGAAACTCGGCTCCTTCTCTCTCCTCCCCCTTGAACCAGCAGGGATGAAACAAGTCTTGCCCACTACTTCCTCCTTAGCCGCTCACGGTGTAGTGAGCATTCATGTCATGGGGTCGCAGAGTCGGGGCTGGAAGGTACACTAGAGATTGTCCGCTCCGACTCTTCACTTTAGAGGTGGGAAAACAGGCCCAAGGCGGCAAAGCAGCTTGCCCAAGGTCACACAGCACATTCTGGCAGAGTCAGGCGCAGGCCCCGCCACCGTTTTTGATCTGTCTCCCTTTACTAATGTGCCTCTCTTTCTTACTTGGGCCCTGTCAGTCAAAGGCATTTGGGGCAAAAACACAACAGAGAAATTTAATAGTTTCTCAAACACAGATACTACCCAAAATCCGCTTCTGTGTTCATGTGCAAAGGTCCTGAGAATGGAGAGGTGAAATATTTGTCAAAGCCCTGTGCCTTCCTCCTCCAGGCAGAGAAAGAAATCACTGAAGCTGTCAGTGAGGACTCACTGCTAGGTGCCTCCCTGCATTATCCTGTTGAATCCTCCAACAGATGCGAGCTGTGCCCGTTGTACAGATGGGTAAATTGAGGCTCAGAGAGGTAAACCAAGTGACCATCTCCAGGTCCCAACTGTCCTGGGCCTGCCCTAGTTCTGACACTGGAAGCCAGTGTCTCAGGAAGCGCTCCCATCCCAGGCAAAGAGGTGGTGGGTCCCAAGATTGGCACCCAGATTCGACACCAATGCCCACAACCTTTCTGCCACATCCTGATGCTCACTCTGGGTAAACAGATAAGCAAGCGTTTGTGGGGGAAGAAGGGGCTGGGAGAGGAGCCCAGCAGGCAGCTCTGAAGCCAGACCAGCCCGAGTCACTGCAGCCGAGCTGTCTGGGGGGTAGAAGGCCACTGGGTCCCCTGCCAGGGGAGGACAAACAGGGCCTTATTCTCTTCTGCTTCTCTCCCCCCCCAGGAGGAGACTGTTTACCCTGACAGCCCTGTTATCTGTCTGGTCTCTGGTTTCCTGCCAGGCAGTGATACACAGCGCACAGGCTGAGACTCTGAGCAAACCAGTCTCCCTGGGACACTCACCGGGAGGCTGGAGCAGGAGGCAAGGTGACCTCGGAGACCCCTGGGAGACTGGACCTCCAGGCTTGGATGCGAGTTCCCTGCTGCAGAGAAAGACCCTGGTACTGACCACCGACTCACTGCTGTGGCCTCCTACAACTTTCCTGCCCCAAAGCCTTTGAACCAGGACTCACCACCATGCCTCACAGAAGAGGAGGACACTAGGACCCCCAGAGGGACCAGCCTTGCTGAGGTCCCACCACACAGTGTGTCAGTGGCAGAACTGCTGCCCAACTCGCCTGCCTCCGAAGCCTGGGACTGTTCTATGCGTGAGGCTGTAGCATAAGGACACAGGTTCTCAGTGTGTCTCTGCATGACCCCTGCATCCCACACCACGCCTTGTGAGTCTCCTGTACCTAAATGACATCTGCTGGTCCTGGGAGGTCACCCAGAAGGAGCTTGAGCCCCTCCATCCCCGTCAACTGGCCTCCCTTGAGCCAAGGCTGGGCAAGGCCATGTCCTAGGCCCTGGTGGTCTGTGCTAGGCCAAGCACAGCTTGTACAGCTTGGGGTATAAATGGCCCCCAGCGGCTCCCACCTCTGCGTAGGGCTCTGAGAGAACAGGAACTCACCCCTCCATCCTGGCACCGGTGTATTTATTGATTGAACAGATAAGTAGATTAATTAATTGCCAAATAATTCAGCTCTGATGCAGGCAGTACACTTAGGTGGGAGCCTGGAACCTGGCAGGTGGCACGGGGTGTTGTGCTGTCCAGGCTTGCTGTCAACCCCTGCTGTGGATGCACTGGGTTCAGGGAAGGGAGAGAGCTCATCTAGGGCAGACAGCCAGGGCCGGGCCAGGAGGGATTCAGACCCAGGATGCCCAGTCTCTCCAAAGAGCGTGGGAATGAGCACCAATTTTCCATGTATCAGGAAACCTGTGTCTCCCGGGATATCACAGCGTGCGAAGCCCGTCACCTGCTTTATCTCATCTAATCCCTATATAGACAAAAACAGGAGGCTTGGGTCGGGAGGCGACTTGCCCAGGACCCGGGCCTAGGAAAAGACATAGAGGGAACAAGCCCTGGCTCTCCACCTGATGCCTACACTGGCCGCAGCCCTGTGGGCTGGGCGCCTGCTGCTGACACAGCCCAGCTGCACCGCTCACTCGGGGCTTCCTGGGTTATTACTACCTTACACCTGTCCCCTCTCGCACCTGAAAGGGACACAGCTCTTGGCCACACTTCCTTTCCCTTTCTGCCCCTGCACTGATCATTACCGGGCTCCGAGGGTGTACAAACACTGACTGATAGGCTCCGAAAGCCTGATGTCACCCCCCAACTATTTCTGTCACTTTCAGGCAGAAGCCAAGAATTCCTGAGATGCCACAAGGTCCCTCCCTGCATTCCTAAGACTTGCCTTGCGGAGTCCCCACCCCCTGAGTGGGGGCTTCTGCACAGGCTGGGGTCACAGGTGAAGGCATTACAGCTGCTGATGGACACGGGAGAGAGGGGTCGGGGCACCAATCCCCATGCAGTCTCTGTCCCTTCCAGCTGTGAGACCATTGCAGAACTCCACTTCTCTGAGACCCAGCTTGCCCATCTCTAAAATGGGTGGGTGATGGCCGGACCTCCCAGGGTGGGTGTGAGCAGCATTTGGAGTGCACCGCAGGGGTCTCCACACTTCTGGCTGCCAGCAGCCCAAACGTAGCCTGAGACTGTCTGATGGCATAGTTGGCATGAGTGGGCAGCCCCTAGGCATGGACTGATTTATGTGGCAGCCGGCAAGGTAGGGATAACTGGGGAGGGGAGGGAGAGTGGAGTGGGGCCTTGGGCACAGGAGCATGTGCCCAGGAGGATGCAGTCTCTGAAAGACCCAGCCAGGGCAGGCACACTGCCCACAGAGGAACCTCTGCCCACTTCTGTGGGGAGTCCAGCGCCAGGGCCAGGGAGGCGGCCTCTGGGCTTTAATCTCCACATTCGTGCAGAAGACACTGGCCGCTGTGGTCAGGCTCCCTTTGGCGACTTCAAGGGCAAGGGGTGGCCCACAGGGGGTGCTGGGGGATGGAACTGGAGGTCACGAGCCTCAGGACGCGAGAGACTCACTCCACACCGATCTAACCCATTGGCGTTTTGTAGGTACCAGGTGACCTGAGTAGCAGCTGGCAGCCAGAGCCACCAGTATTTGGACAGGTGCTGTTAAGCTGACCCACTTTTTACACCTGGACTCAGTGCTGGCTGGAGACACAGCTCTATGCAGGAGGAAGCCCACTCAAGGAGAGTGGGAAAGGGCCTGACTTGCAGTTGGCAGAGCCCAGTGTCCTTCCCGGGCTCACCCCACTTGCCCTGTCTCAGGCCTGAACACTCCCAGGGCATGAGGCACTCCCAGGGGGCCCCGGTAAACCCTTATAAAGTGAAAACTTCTCGGTGAGTCAGCCTGAGCCTGCCGGCCCAGCTCATTCACGGCGAAGGTATTTTTCTTTTCAGCTCTTTTCAGCAAAGCCTTTCACTGCCACAGAGGTGACATCATCCACTGGTAAATGTGCTCTGCCTTGTGGTAAGTCTCCTCTGAACTTTTTGCTTCTGTTTAACCAAAAGAACTCCAAGGGGAGCCAGCAGCCCGGAGTAGTATCACCATCACTAGCTGAGTCAGAGGCCTGCGTTCAGATCTCAGTTCTGCCCCTTTCTACCTGCAGGAACATGACCCACACAAGCCTTGTCTTAGAGCCTCAGTGTCTCTGTCTGTAACATGAAGTCACCACTACTGAGAGGATTCTGAAGACGCACAGCATTGTTCAATCTCATCCAGTTCAAAATGTCAGTGGGTTCATTTTGCTTCGGGGTTAAATGAGACACTATCACATACACAGTTATGGTGTAGCTAAAAGGCAGTAAGTTCAAGAAACTGGTAACTGACAATATCCTATTATTTTATTATGATTTGGGGTGGGTGTGGTGGTGCACATGTGCAATCCCAGCACTGGGGAGGCTAAGGCAAGAGGATTGCTGTGAGTTTGAGGCCAGCCTGAGCTACATACATAGTGAGATCTTGTCTCAAAAGAAAAAATTATTTTTAACAATAATTTGTAAAACCTCTCCAGTGGTTTGGATTTAGTGATTTTACAAACTTCACCCTCAAGCGCAAGGCAGGAGATTTCCATGGGTGACCAGCCTGGGCCCAGCTCAGCTTAGCACTTGCCTTCTAAGACACAGCATCAAAGGGCCACCAGGCGGGAGCGAGGGGAGACGGTGACCCTCGGTGGTGGAGGGAGGATAATCACACGGAGCTGGTTCCTTCCCCTTTCATTCCAGGAGCCGAGGAGAATTCAGGTCCCAGACCTAGGCAGTATTCGTGTCACAAAGAACGTGCTGAGGGACGACCTCCCAGCGGACAGTCTGTAGCTACTAGCCATCTGTCACTGGACCCAGCAGCAAACCCCAAGAGCCCGAAGACTGTCATGCCCAGTCTGGCATTTGGCACGGGGAGGCTGCATTTTTACAGAAAATATGTAAGGAAGAAAAAAAGAGAGGAGGGATGAGAGGCGCTTGTTCCCTGGAACTTGTTTTGTATGATGTTGCAACTCAAATTGCAACATCAACTTTCATGAATATTAAATTCTGAGGGGCACACGCCATAATCCCAGCATGAGGAAGGCTGAGGCAGGAGGCTTGGCAGGAGTCCAAGGCCAACCTGAAGTACCTGAATTTTTTAGTGCTTTCTTTAAGCTTGTAGTGGGTTTAGAGGAGAGGGGTTTAGACAACTCAGGTGTCTATAACAAAGGGAGATACAAGGGTGGAGACGAAACTGTTTCTCCCTCTGCAGTTGGATTTCTTGTAACGAGGGTGGATATCCCCAGTCACCCCTTCCGGGCCCAGAGGCATGGAGGAAGGAAGGAAAGGGAAAGAAGAGGAGAAGGCAAATAAATCCCCAACCATCGGTGCTCCTGCTCTGTCCAGCCCCGTGCTGGACCTGACTGAGCCAGAGAACCACAGTCAAGGTGACTGAGACAGACAAGGTCTCCGTGTGCAACCAATATAAGCAGTTGGCACCAGGGAAAGCTTCTACGCTGGGCACCTGACATGCAGCCAACCCTTAGGGACAGACATGGGGCCTCTGGAGACAAGTGACTCAGTCTCCAATCCTGGCTCTGCTGCTTTCTCACCTGGGCAAGTTCTTTCTCTGTGCAGAGCCTCAGTTTTCATGCCTGTGAAATGGGGCCGCCG
This sequence comes from Dinomys branickii, assembly GCA_004027595.1. Taxonomy (NCBI): domain Eukaryota; kingdom Metazoa; phylum Chordata; class Mammalia; order Rodentia; family Dinomyidae; genus Dinomys; species Dinomys branickii. The sequence goes on from PVLD010000664.1 coordinate 28,959, forward strand.
AGTCTTGGCAGCGCTATGTGAGTACTGAGGGAGACAAGATGTATAAGGGTCTCACCCCCGGGGCAGGGGATGGGACGGGTCACCAGGTGCCATCCAGGCAGAGATGAGCTTGGGCTGGCAGGTATCAGGTGTGATTGGCAGAGTCTCTGGAACCAGGGCAGGACCAAACAGGACGAGGCAGGTGCGTGCCCTCCGTGGGGGCCCTACACACAGCACAGCCTCACTTACTTACTCTTGGGGATAACGCTGAATGTGGCCACTGCTTTTCAACTGAGGCAGGCAGATGAGCTCTGGGTGAAAGAAAGGTCACCAGGAAATGACTGCCTCACACTGCATTGGAAACGCATAAACCCGTTCACGTGCCAGCCCTAAAACCATTCACACACCATTAGGGCCCGCTGAAAGAAAGCCCAGATAAGGCTATCGCTGAACACAGCCTAGGACACTGGGGAAGCCAAGGCAGACAGATGGCAGGGGGAAGCCGGTGTCCCTGTTCATATGGTCGCAGCCAGACACAGTGAGAAGCAAAGACTGACCATGAATATACACTCAGCCTGTTGCCAGAGACCCCGGCAGGCTCACACTGCCCTGCTTACTGAACTGTGATGCTGCAGATGTCACCACTCCAAGACGGAAGGGAGTTTGATGACAACTAGCAGGGCAGTTTTTGTTTGTTTGTTTCTGTCTTTTTGAGACAGGGTCTCGCTGTGCAGTTCAGGCTGGCCTTGAGCTTACTTTGTAGCCCAGGATAGTCTCAAACTTGCAATAATTGTCCTGCCTCAGCCTCCCAAGTGCTGGGATTACAGGCATGCACCACCCACACCCAGCTAGCAGGGGACTTTTAAAAGTTCATGCCCTCCCTCCAGTTCCATCCTCTTCCCACTTTAAGCTTCTTTCCTAAAAATCTCATCTGTGATTTTTTTTTCAAACAGAAAAACTTTCATAGTTTTTCTTTGCCTACTAAATTAAATTCAAAGTCCTCACTCTTTTCTTCCAAGACCACTGGACTGCTTTCCCACATGTTTGGCCTTTCCAATATTTTCCCAGCAACTGTAATCACTTCGTTCTTCTGTAAATACACCCCTCATTCAGGATGCCTGCTCCTTCCTATTGTGGTTGCTGAAACCAGGTCTTAAGCTCACTCCCTCCAAATGCTGTCCTCTGTGGTTTTGACAAACGGCTCAAATGCAAAAGTCTTCCCCGGGAAAGTTATTCCTATCTATAGTACTGAGAGAGAGGGACTGCAGCAGTAGAATGGATAAACACAGGTCTGTAGAGCACGCCTCGCATTCCTGGTTTGGGAGGCTTTCTAATAAAGACCTGGTGAATGTTGATGGTAACATTCGTGGCAGAAAAGACCACAAAACTACATATGATACTATGGCTCCAAATGTGCAGTTTTCAACATTTATATGAGATGCGTATTTCATTCTTCCTTGAGTTGCAGTGAGCTGCTTTTCTCTCTCTTCCTGAAGGGAAGATGTCAAAGGACCACGCTATTTTTCGCTGAAAGTGAAGTATATTTGTCCGTTTCTTATTACTCTAAAGAATACCAGAAGCTGGGTGTTTTTGGAGAAGAAGACTTTATTTAGCTCAGCTAATAAAAGGCTGTAAGTGCAAGACTGGGAAACCACATTGGTTCAGTGTCTGGTGAGGATCCAATGGACTGTGGCGACATGGCAGGCACACATGGGACAGGGATGTCACATGACCAAATAGGAAACCAGGGGAGATGAAGGGTCCAGGCTTGCTCCTTTTAAAATTTTATTTTATTTTTTGTCTTTTTGAGGCAGAGTCTCAGTATGCAGTTCAGGCTGCCCTTGAGCTCACATTGTAGCCCAGGCTGGTCTCAAACTCGCAACAATCCTCCTGACTCAGCCTCCCGAGTGCTGGAATTACAGGCATGCACCACCGTGCCTGGCTGTGGCTTGCTCCTTTTATAACAACCTTTTTGCAAGAACTTAGGGCCCCATGAAAGCTATCTTAGTCCCTTCCCAGGGCAGCACCCACAGTGGCTGAGGACCTCCTGCTAGGTCCCATGTCTTAACCTCTCCACACTGAGAACCAAGCTCCCAAAACATGAACCCAAGGCGGGGTAGGAGTGGAGAACCACATGCAAACCACAGCAGAAAGAAGGGATGGGTGAGTGGAGAATTAGGGAATCGAAAAAGTTCACTTAAAAATAACAGCAACTGCTTCCATCAGGGAGTATTTGGTGCATGCCAAGGTCTGAACTGAGTCTTCATGCACTGTGACTTCACCCTTCCAGCTCTGCAGTGCTTGCGAGACGGGTGGGTGAGGCAGTGACCCTGAAGTGCAGGCCCTGGCACCGCGGCATCAGCACCCCCCGGGAAAATGCTGATGTGTTCCTGAGTCAGAAACCCTGAAGGGAGAGCCAGCAGCCCTCACCGAGCCCTTGGGTGATACGGATGCCAAGTCAAGTTTGAGGAGTCCCTGGGTTAGGGGTGACCTGAAGCTCAACGTTCTTGAGGGCAGACTTGAAGTTGAACTTGGTCTGCAATTAATCCACCTACAGCCACCAGAACAAGACGATAACCTCACAAAGCCATACTTTGTTTTTGACCTATTGCAATGCAGGAGAGTATATACTAGAGGAGCAGAGAGACAATGGTAGTGTTGCTCTAGAATCTGGTTTTTCTTTTTTGAGATAGGGCCTTGCTATGTAGTTCACACTGGTCTTGAACTCACCATGTAGCTCAGGCTGTTCTTGAACTTGCAGCAGTCCTCTTACATTGGCCTTCTAAGGGCTGTGATTACAGGAGTAAAGACCTTGGAAACTTGGCTAGATTATTATTATTATTATTGTTTTTGGTCTTTCTTGTCTTTTTGAGACAGGATCTCACTATGTAGTTCAGATTGTCCTTGAAGTCACTTTGTAACCCAGGCTGGCCTAGAACTCCCAGGGATCCCCCTGCCTCAGCTTCCTGAGTGCTGGGATTGCAAGTATGCGCCACCACACCTGGCTAGAATTTTGAAGGATGGAATTTGGGTAAAAGTTAAATGAAGCAATATTTTGATTGTCTCAAAGCAGAGCTATGTGTAAAGAGATCAGCACCATCGGGACTGCAAAGTGAATCCAACTTTGTATTTCTTTGTGGACCACAGAGCTTAGAGAAGTGTGGAATGTTGTGTACAGAAAGCCTTTCACTGACCTTCCTCCAGGCGAGGATTGCAAATCAGGCTGCTTCTCCGGCAAAGTGAGCAGGACCCTCAGGACAAGAATAGGAGGGTTCATTCTTATCTTGCATGGCTCTGTAATTGCCCACAGACAGAGGGCCACCCCACTGGTCATCCATGACTGGAGGGCACAAACTTCTTGCATGAACAAGAGAGCAGGGGCCTTTCAAAGAAGCGAGTCAGTCACTATTGTGTTGTTTTATGGCTGCATTGCATTCTTTTTTTTTTTTTTTTTTTTGTCTCTTTGAGACAGGATCTCGCTATGCAGTTCAGGCTGGCTTGAGCTCAGTTTGTAGCCCAGACTGCTCTCAAACTCGCAACAAACCTCCTGCTTCAGCCTCCCGAGTGCTGGGATTACAGGCGTGCGCAACCACACCTGGCTACAATGGGATATTAGGACAAATAATTTCCGGTAACTTTGCAGTTGACTTTATCCCGGTCTGTCACTCCAGACAACCAATGACTTCCCAGACTGGTGGCATTTTCTCAGCTTAAGCTAACTTTTACTTTCTCATCTAGAAGATGTTAAGCGAGCTCACATTCATAAAGTGCTTAACCTAGTGCTTAGCAAACAATTAAAGTGAATTATACTTTTACATTACATAAAATATAAAGTAATATAAATAAAATGTGTGACACGTCGTGTTAAAGTTAATATGAAAATTAATTAATTAAAGTAATGAGGGTTGCGGTTAGGCAGATGAAAGGTGAAGAGAGGCTTGCTTTTCTCTCTCCCTTCAAGCCCTGCTGTGGAATTAGAAAATGCCTCAGGCTGGACTGCAATTATAGATCAACTAGATTAAGAAAGACCCCAGGCTTCTGGTTCCAGGCAGACTCAGGAGAGGGAGGGGCGTCGGTTGAGGTCTGTTTTTTTTTTTTTTTTTTTTTTTTTTTAGAAAGATAGCCTCTTTATTTATTTATTTATTTAGGCGGTACTGGGGATTGAACTCAGGACCCTGCGCCTGCTAGGCAGGCACTTATTCCACTGAGCTATATCCCCAGCCCTGAGGTCTGTTTTTACGCTGGGCTCTTATCCTCCCATCTACCCCATCGCCAAGCGTTCTGGCTCCATTGAGAGTGAAGGGTAGTTAAGGCTGAGTCCTCAACCGGTCTAACTGACTAGCAGCGTCGCCAGGATCCCAGCCCGGCCTCTGTGGAGGGCAAAGCCATCCACAAACTATTTTCCTTTTGAAGTCTTTGGTGTTTCACTTGTAAAATAGAAAAATAACAATGCAGAATGATTTTAACATTTCCTTCTCATGCCAGATAAGTAAAACTGAGGACCACGTGGGTTTGGGGAGGTGGTTCTTTGGTACAGCACGTGCCTAGCAGGCATCAGGCCCTGGGTTCCATCGCTAGCACCACAGAAGTAATAAATGCGGTGATGAATCTCTCCACCTCCAAAAAAGACATCTATGAAGAGATAATAGTATAAAGTCCATCATCATACATTCTTTATAATATTAAAAGTGGAGCAGGACATGGTGGAACTGCTATCATTCCAGCTAGCTGAGAGGCTGAGGTGGGAGGGTCTCAAGTTCAAGGATACCCTGGGCTACTTAGTGAGACCCTCTATCAACATAAACAGCAAGAGGGCCGAGGCTGCAGCTCCTTAGCTGAGCACTAGCCTGGCATGCCTGAGGCCCTGGCTTCAACCCTTTAAAGAGAAATGATACTCAGTGTTAGTCCACAACCACAGGCAGGAGAGGAGAGCTCCGGGATTCATAAACATGGGATGCTGTTTTCTTGTTTTTTTAAGTTCTTTAAAAGAAATGATTACTGCTTAAAACAAAAATTCTAAAAGTGTATCTTGGGTTTACAGCGTCTATAAACTTACATATACAAAAGCAGTAAAACAGAAGGGGTAATGGACCTATGCAAGGTTAGTGAAGTTAGTGAACTGAAGTAGTAAAAATATCTATTGCAATACCTAGACCGATTGCTATAAATCCACAAAAATATTTTTTCTTTCTTTCTTTCTTTTTCTTTCTTCCTTTCTTTCTTCCTTTTTTCTTTTTTCTTCTTTCTTTCTTTCTTTCATCTTTCTTTCTTTCTTCCTTTTTTCTTTCTTTTTTTTTTTTTTGCATAGTACTAGAGCTTGAACACAGGGCTTTCACCCTGAGCCACAGCCCATTCCTTTCTTTTTTGATATAAGGTCTAAGTCGCTACATTGCCCAGGCTGGGATCACACTTGTAATCCTCCTGCCTCAGCCTCCCAGGGGTTATAAGCATGCACCACAGGACCTGGCTGAAATGATGTATTTTTAAAGACCCACTGCTGCCATGCCCTGAGGAGGAGGACCTGCCACGAGGGGCTGCTGTGTGACAAACCACCAACTCCTAGCTGGCTCTGTACCTTACTTCCCTTCAGCACAAGGCCACAGAGATGACAACAAAATGACCCACCCAGTGGAGGACAATGCCAACTCCCCAGAGAAGATGTAAGCCCAGAAGAGTCAGTTGCTTCTGAGAGAAAACTGCGAATGGGCCAGCAGTGCTAATGCCTCAAAAACCAAGGGCTGTTGTAAACTGCAAAAATAGTATGGGTTTTACCCTGACAGTGACTTCTTTATGGCTGGATAGAGTTGGAGAAGGGATCCAGCGCAGCATCTGCCCTACTACCAGAGAGAGTGTAATCAGGTGCCATTCGGAAGAGTTGACTGTGGGGACGAACCGCCCCGCAGAACACCTGTACTACACTGTCACTCCAGGGCTGAAGCGTTACCCTACCACAGAGACTGGGGGAGGAACAGCCATGGGAGAGAGACCGAGGGGAGTGGGGGGCTAGACTGAGATCCCCTGAGATCCTCTGAGCAGTTCAAGTTCAACCCAGGAAAACATGGGGCCTACCTTTCACGTTGGAGGACAGGTGTGGTGGGTGTGGCTCTCAGAGGTGGCTGAATCCGAGTGTGAGGACGCTGAGTCCAGCAGTCTGCTTGAGTCCCTGCACCACTGCCCATGTGTAGAGGAGACCGGTGGTGTGATTGCTTCCCATGTACCGATGTGAGAAGGGGCCCAACTCGGGTCTGGATAGCAGTCATGGTCTGGGGTTTACAGATGCAGGGACTTCTTGAGCAGAGGGTCACTTCACAAACCCACAGGCTATAAAGTGGAATAGAGAGGACTTACTGGACTCCAAAAACTGCAGATGGTAAAGAAAACCACCCATTTGAAAATACATAGCTCATTTTTTTTTTACCTTCCTTTTCCTCCCTTATTGGCATGTATGTGTATACATGTATACATGTGCATGTGTGTGTAGAATTTGGAGTTCACTTCATTTCCTTTTTAAATTTTAATTAATTAATTAATTAATTGTCTCTTTGAGACAGAGTCTCACTATGTAGTTCAGGCTGGCCTTCAACCTACTCTGTAGCCTAGGCTGGCCCCTAACTTCTAGCAATCCTCCTGCCTCAGCCTCCCAAGTGCTGGGATTACAAGCATGTACCACCATGCCTGGTTTATTTTATTATTTCAAATGTTATTTATTTATTTATTTTGGTTTTTTTGAGACAGAGTCTTGCCATGTAGTCCAAGCTGGCCTTGAACTCATAATGTAGCCTGGGCTGGCCTCTAACTTGGTTATCCTCCTGCCTCAGCCTCCAGAGTGCTGGAAGTACAAGTGTGCACCACTGTACCAGGTTGTCTTAGTGGCTAGGACAAAATACCCAACACACACAAGACACAAGTTAAAGAAGGAAAGGTTTATTTTGGCCCACAGTACACAGAAGTTCTAGTCCCTAGTTGGCTGGCTCCAAGGCAAAGTGGCGTGGCAGAGCAGGAACAATCCACGACGTGGCAGGCAGGAAGCAGTGAGCCTCCCTTTTGCTTTTTATTCCATCCAGGCCACAAGCCTATTGGGTGGTATCATCCACACCCAGAGTGGGTCTTCCCATTATCCTCACCAGAAATACGCTAAACCAATCAGTGGACTAATTGATTTATCACACAGCCTTAATCCATATTCGGGCATCTTACATCCAGCCACCTCCAAAAATCTCTGCCTGTGAGCACATCGGGTGTTGGGAGGGTATCTACACACAACACATAACACAGGCTCATGTGTGGAGGTTTATTCTGCTTTCTTTCTCCTTTTCCTTATTACTATTTTTTGTTTGTTTTGGTCCTTTTTCCTGTTTCCTTTTCTCTCTCTTTTTCTTTTATTTCCTTTCTTTTTTTTTTTTCTATTTTTTGTTAGTTTACTCTCTTTCTGGGCTGTGGATATAGCTCAGTGGCATAAGCGCTTGCTTGTGAGTGCAAGGTCTGGAGTTCGATCCCCAGTACCACACACACAAAAAAGTATTCTCTATTTCTTCCTAGTTTTCCTTTTTGTTGGTTTTGTTGTTGTTGTTGTTTATTTTTATCTAGTACTATTAGTTTCCATCTATTCCTTAATAAGATCTTTAGTTTACTTTATCACCTTCTTCTACTCTTTTCATCACTTAATTTTCCAAGTTTTCCTTTTTTCCCTTTCCCTGTAACCTCTAACCTTACTAGTAACCATTAAGTTTTATGAATCAGTCAATAGGTTGTTTTTTTTTTTTGTAATGGGAATTGAACTCAGGATCTTGTGCTTACCAGGCAGGCGCTTATGCCACTGAGCTATATCCCCAGCCCTCAGTCGATAGTTAACTATATCTCATTACTGTTGAACAATGTTCTACTGTCAGTAGAAGTAAAGTTGCTCTGTTAATAGATATTTACTGTAGGTCACCATGTGGATTATCTGTGTATTTATATTATAATCACAGATCTCTTTTCTGTGGCTAAGGTGGTACCTTATTGGTTCTTAGGCTTTGTCAATATCCTGTTTGTATTGGACACATAATATTGCTGATTTTATTACAATAGCCAAGGTGAGCTAGTAACAACTAGCTATCAGTTGACTTTCTCTGTACAACAATGTCTGGATTACCTGGAGGTCATAAACAATACTGTAGCCCATTCCCAGAGAACTGGGTACTGGGGCAAATGAACTGCAACCTTTCTTCCAAATAAACAGAGGTGATTGGATCCTGGGACAGAAGCAAAGGCTAATACAGTAGTTATCTACACTGAGAAGATATCTCAGAAAAGTAAACTAAAGATGTCACCATACTAGCAACAAAGCCATCTACTATAGCCAACTGCAGACATCAGCACAAAAAGCAACCAAACAATAGAAATATGAGAAAATAAGCCAACAAAATGCCTTCAAAAACTTCCATCTATCCTAAGGCTGATCCATGGGTCATCAAAGGGGAGGAAAACAAAAACCATATTCTCAAATTATTCAAAATAACATAGGGGCGACAACAAAACAGATCAGTAGGGCATTTGCCAATCTTGTAAAAGATGTTAAAAAAATCAGGCAAAATAAACAAAATGATCAAGTCTACAGAAGGAACTAATAAAAACCTAGCAGAGTTCAACTGAATGGTGCAAAATGTGGATGATCAGCATAGAAAAGAGTTAGTCCATAAAAAGTCTCCAAATATAAATTCAGGAGATTAAAATTTCTATTGAAAGTATGGGCAGCATAAGTGATTAGTGTGAGGACAGGGTGTCAGGACTAGTACACAGGGCTATGGTCAGTGACCAATTAATGAGAGCTACCTAAAAAAATAAGAGAACATGAAAATGGATCCAACAGTTGTTAGATGACATGAAGGAGACTAATCTAAGATTAACTGGAACTAGAAAAAAAATCAGAAGACAGCCCAAAGGGCATAAAATACCTGTTTATAGGAATAGCAGAAAATTTTCCAAATATGGAACAAGAATTCAACATATAGTAAGTGAGGCATACAGAACTCCAAATAGCCCAGATCAGAGCAGAATCACACCATGACACATCATGGTCAAAATACAAGAAGTATAACACAAGAAGAGAATCTTAAAAGCTGCTAGAGAAAAGCAACAAATTACTTTATAAAGAAAGCCCATTAGAATTATAGCAGACTTATCAACACAAACCTTAAAGGTAAAGAGACCTTGGAATAAAGTGTTTCAAGCCCTAGAAGAAAACAACATCTAACCCAGACTAGTGCATACTGCAAAATTATCTTTCAAAGTTGATGGAGAGATATTTCTATAATAAAGAGCACCTAAAGAAATTCATAACCATCAAGCCAGCACTCCAAAAATATCTCTCAAGAATATCCTAGAAAGAAACATGAAACTACCTATGCCAAAATGTCTAATGAAATGAATGGGACCAGGTAGGGCAAGCAATTAAATATAAGGAAAAGAAAGGAAATCAGCAACATGAAAACACTACGATGGCAGGAATAAGTCAATACCTATCATAACTTAGTGTGAATGGTCTCACCTTGCCAATCAAAAAAAAAAACACAGGGGCTGGGGATATAGCTCAGTGGAATAAGCGCCTGCCTAGCAAGCGCAGAGTCCTGAGTTCGATCCCCAGTACCGCCAAAAAAAAAACAACAAACAACAACAACAAAAAAAACAGATTGCCTGAATGGGAAAAGAAACACAATTCAGGGGCTGGGGATGCATCTCAGTGTACAGCACCTCCCTGGCAAGTGTGAGACCCTGAGTTCAATTTCTAGTGAAAAAAAAGAAGAAGGAAAGATAGAAAAGAAACAAAATTCAACAGTATGCAGGATACAAGAAACACATTTAATCCAAAAATAAATTCATAGAAGTTAAAGGATTGAAAACAATATTCCATTCACAGGAACCCCCAAACAAGCAGGAGCAACTATCTTATTTTGAGACAAAGTGGGCTTTAAGTCAGAACTGATCAGAACCAAATGCTCATCAACCGAGGAATAGATAAAAAAAGAGGTAGGGGTTTTTTTATACAACAGAGCACTACTCAGCCATAAAGAAGGATAAACTTGAGGCTTTTTATGTGAATGATGCAACTAGTGACCACATTCATAAGTGAAATAAATCAAAGTCACATGTGTAAACATTGTATTGTCTCCCTGGTGTGAGAAATTGAAAGAGTAAAAAAGGTCCAAAATGTACAATAGATTGTGAAATGGCAATAAATTGTTCAAAAGGAAAAAAAAAAATATATATATATATATATATAAGACAGGTATACTAATAGTTTCTCTTAGTTCATTGAAAATAAAAGCTTTTTCTAATATCACCTGGAGAATTTTTTATGCTCATATCTTATACTCTGAGTAACTACTCTAAAGATAACAATATTCAATATATTAACTACTGCTGTTTTCCTATTATTTTGTTATGAATTTTTGTTTTACTTTTTTTCCATAAAAAAACTGATCAGAAGAGGCAAAGAAGGACACTACATTGGCTAAGGGAACTATTTAACAGGAAAAGATAACAATGATAAACATATACACACCAAACAACAATAAACCCAACTTCATAAAACAAATACTACTGGAATAAGAGATCAAATAAACATGAGTATAATTATAGTAAGGGACCTCAATACCCAACTATCACAGACAGACAGGTCAACTAAACAAAAAATCAACAAGTAAAATACCAGAGTTTTTACCAGACCTTTAAATAAATGGACTTACTAGATATATAAAGTGTTTAACTCACCAATAACAGAATACACTTTTTCAGCAGTGCATGGAATGTTCTCCAAGATAAACCACATACTTGCCGATAAACCATGCTTATGTAAATGCACAGGAATCAAAATTTTATTATGCATCTTGTCAGATCATAGTGTAATGAAACTAGAAATCAATAGCAAAAGAAACCACAAAAATTATGTAAACTTACAAAAATTTAACAATATACTTTTGAATAATCAGTGGGTCACAGGCAAAATTAAGGCAGAAACAGGACAATTCATAGAATTAAAGGATAATCCCAGTATAACATATCAAAATTTATGGGACACAATGAAAGCAATCCTAAGAGGGAAATTTATAGCTGTGTATACTCACATCAGAAAAACCACACCAGCCCAGATAAATAACTTCATAATGCACCTCAAGGTCCTAGAAAAACAAAATCAATCCAGATCCAAAGCTAGTACAAGGAGGGAAATTATAAAAACGCAAGCAATAATCAATGAAGTGCAGACTGAAAAAAAATACAAAGAATCAATGAATTGAAGAGCTGGTTATTTAAAAGAATAAAGTAAATAGACAAACTCTAAGCTAATCTTACTCAAAAAAGAAATAAAAGACGTAAGTCAATATAACTAGAAATGAAAAGGATTGCTGGGCATGGTTTCACGTGCCTGTAACTCTAACACTTGAGAGACAGAGGCAGGAGAATTATCACGGTGAGCCCAATCTACATAGTGAGTGCAAGGCCAGCCTGAGTTAGTGAGAGCCTGTCTCAACAACAACAACAAAAGGTGAAATGACAACAGATAATGGCAAAATCTAAAAGACTATTGGCAACTATTTCACAAATGCCTATAAATTGGAAAACTTAGAAGAAATGAACAGATTCCTAGATACATATGAATTACCACAACTGAACCAAGAAAATATAAAAAGCCTGAGTAACACAATATCAGGCAATGAAACTGAAGCAGTAGTTAAAAAAAAAAAAAAAAAAAAAAAAAACTTCCACTAAGAAAAGCCTAGGATCTGATGGATTCACTGCTGAATTCTATAAGAACTTCAGAAAAGATCTAATGCCAATACTTCTCAAACTCTTCAACTTAATTGAAAGGGGAAGTGCACTCACAATGTCATTCCCGGAAGCAAGCATTACCCTGATTCTAAAATCAGAAAAGGATTCAATTAAAAAAAAAAAAAAGACTACAGGCCAATCTCTCTAACGAACATAGCTGCAAAAATCCTCAACAAGGTACTGACAAACACAATGCAAGAAATCACGAAAAAGATAATACACCATTACCAATTAGGCTTCATCCCAGGGATGCAAGGATGGTTCAACATATGCTAATCAATAAACATAATACATTACATAAAAAGAATCAAGGACAGAAGTCACAGGATTATCTCAGTAGACACAGAAAAAGGCTTTAACGAAATTCAACATCCGTTCATGACAAAAGCATGCAGAAAATAGGTATAGAAGAACCTTATCTCAATCTACTACAAGCTATTTATGACCGACCTACTTCTAACATAATATTAAATAAAGAAAACCTGAGAGATATTGGAAAGTAGGGAAAACATTCAAATGGAAAGCGGACTGAGGGACGGGAGAGGGGGAAGGTATAGAAGAGAAAAGGATTTTTTAAAAAAATGGAAAAGTATAAACAAAGCTTTTTAAATGGAGAGGGTAGGAAGGGTTGAAGGTAGGAGGAAAGAGGATTAGGATAAAAAGAATTAAGATATATTATGTACAAGTACAAATTCCCTTTGATGAAAGCAATAATTATATATGACAAATATGTACTAATAAAAATAGATAAACACGTTTTTAAAATGGGGAAAAACTGCAAGCTTTCCCTCTAAAAACAATTAGATAAGGTTATCTACTATCACTGCTCCTTTTCAACATAGTCTTTGAAACATTATCCAGAGCAATCAGGAAAGAGAAAGAAACAGAGAGGAAGGGAAGGGATATGCATAGGAAAGGAAGAAGTTCCGCGGTCATTATCTGCAGATAACATGATGCTCCACATAGAAGATGCAAAAAAATCCCACCAAATTCCTAGAATTAACAACCAAATCCAGCAAGATAGCAGGATACAAAATCAAACAATAGTGTTTTTGTTTTGTTTGTTTGTTTTTGAGACAGGGTCTCGTTATGCAGTTCAGGCTGGCCTTGAGCTCACTTTGTAGCCCAGGCTGGTCTCACAACAATCCTCCTGCCTCAGCCTCCCGAGTGTCCAGCTATCAAAAGTGTTTTTATACACTAATAGTGAACTCACTGAGAAAGAAATTAGAGAATTAATACCATTCACAATGGCATAAAGGAAAATTAAATATGTAAGAATTAATCTAACCAAGGAAGCGAAAGACTTCTACAATGAAAATGGTATCATTCTGGAAAAGGAGGTCAAAGAGGACATCAAAAAGGGGAAGAAACAACCTATGTTTTTTAATACAGTACCAATTAATATACTAATAGCGTTCCTCTCAGACCTAGAGAAAACAATCTTAAAAGTCATATGGAACCAGAAGAGACCTAGAACGGCACAAACAATCCTGGGTAACAAAGGCAAAGCTAGAAGCATCACACCCCCAGATTTGAAGCTATAAAGCCACGGTGATAAAAATAGCAGGGTACTGAAAAAACAAAAACAGAAAAACAGACCCGTGGATCAGTGGGACAGAACAGAGGGAGCAGAAACAACTCCAGGCAGCTCAGTTATCTGATCTTTGACAAAGGAGCCAAAAATATACACTGGAAGACAGAGAGTCTCTTTAACAAAGGACGCTGGGAAAACTGGAGACCCACATGCAGAAGACTGAATCTAGGTCCATATATCTCATCATGTCCTAAGCTAAAATCAATGGGCCAAAGACACAGACATTAAAGCAGAAACACTTAATTTGCTGGAATATAAAATAGGCAAAACTCCTGAAGACATAGACATAGGTGTAGGAGAGGGCTTTCTGAACAAAACTCTAATGACACAAGAAATGGTATTGAGTATCAACAGATGGGATCCTATCACATAAAAAAACACCTGCGCTGCAAAGGAAACAACCCAGAGGGTGGAGAGACTCCCTATAAAATAGGGAAGAATTTTGCCAGCTATTCCTTAGACAGAGGACTAATACCTAGAATACATACAGAACTCAAAAAATTTAGACCTCCCCCAAATAAAAGATCCAGTCAAAAAAATGGGCAACTGAGCTGTTCCGCTCGATTTGGACTGACCTGACTCTCCCAGTACCCAACCTGCCTGCCAGCAGAGGCATAGTTCTCAGCACCGGGCCGCCCTCAGCAAACACAGACTATCAAAAGAGATAAGATAGAACCCAGACTCAGGACGTCTGAAGACATCCAAACTTTCACACCGGATGCCCCAAGGACTTTGCCTACTGAGGCAGGAGACAGCCAGAGAACTTTGACCACTGGTGTTACTAAGAAGATCCTCCCGCCTAGTGTTCCTTGCCTTCTCTCAGCCCTGTTTAGAAAGCCTGCTTCTCTTTGTTCCCTATAGACGCCTAGTGTTCCTTGCCTTCTCTCAGCCCTGTTTAGAAAGCCTGCTTCTCTTTGTTCCCTATAGACGGCCTTATTCCCCTTTATCTCTCTGCACCCAGGTATTAAACCACTGACTCTGTTGCTTTCACATAATCCTGTTGAATGGTCTCAATCCTTACATGAAATGACAAACACTTCTCAGGAGAAGACATACAAATGGTCAATGGTCAGGAGGAGGCAGTGTCTTGCAGCCTGATCTCCAGGTTCTTGGCGGAGACATCAAGGCCCCCTCTCCGTGCCTGGGGCAGATGTGTTTGGTTGGAGCAGGAGGGTGAGGGTGAGGTGCTGTCCTGGGCAGTTGGCCTCTGGCCCTCAGGAGGAGCAGGCTGGATCCTGGTCCCCACCTGGTTCACGCCTGGGGCTCCTGTGTTTTGGCTCACCCCAAGGATGCTGTCACCATTCTTTCTGAATGAGCATTAATTGACCTCTGAGAAAAAGTGCCAGCTACGGGATTTGAGTCTCCCCGCTTCTGTTACTCTGCTTTTTCCCTTTGCTGAGCAGGGTGCTCAGCAGGGACAGGTGAGAGGGAGGCTGCTGCCTTCTAAGGGCAAGGCAGCTCTCTCCCTGACTCACTGCCTTGCATCTGGGCCGGAGCAGGCACCCTGCCTGCTGGAACTGTCCTGATAGAGCGGGTGCCGCCCCTCCCCGCCCTTCATGTTTGGGAGGCTGACTCAGGCCTGAAGTCACTCTTGGCTTGGTTCTCACACAAGCACCTTCTTGCCGGGCCTGCTGGGTTCCCACTGGCACCCCAGCTCCACCCGGGCTGGCACGTGGGCTGGGGCCCCAGACAGGTGGTCACTGAGCAATGCTGGACCCTGGCCCCATCTGGTATCCGGGTTTTATGGAGTCCTACTTCCAACTCCTGCAGGAAATGGGTACCAAGCATGAAGGGTGCAAATGGTGCACTGGACTCTCCAAAACCATGGGGTACACTGGGGAGGGGGCACCCCACTGCCCAAGGGTCAGGGACAGCTTCACAAGAAGGTAGTGCTTGGAATGAGGTTTGGATGATTCACTGGGGGCCATCAGGGAAGAAAGGAGTGTGTCAGAGGGAACAGCATATGCAAAGGCCCGGAGATGCAATTAGGGGAGAAAGGGTAAGGGGTGAGGTGGGGGACAGGGCTGGACAATGTGTGCTACGCCCCAGGGTTCAGACCTGGACACTGGGGCCACTGCAGGGCCTCAACCAGAGAGCAAGATGGCCAGGTTCAGATTTTAGGTCAGTTATGCTGGCAGCAGTGTGGGGAGGCCAGACAGAGGCAGGGACAGACGGCAGAAGCCCAGTTGTCACAAGAGTTCAGGGGAGGAATTGAGAAACTTTGGTGCAGGCCAGGGCAGGGGACCAAGAGGAGGGAGTGGGTATTGAAAGTTCAGGGCCCCCAACTACAGAGGAAGACAGATGTCCTTTGAGCAGACAGTGCCCCCCTCCTGTTTCTGGCCTCGATGTCACTTCTTCAGAGTGTCGTGTTTCACCCAGTGTGTCGCCCTTTACACCCCCCCCACCCAGTTGGCATTCCTGTCCATGCTCCGTGTGCCCCACCTATCCTCTGAGGGTTGTTGGGGTGTGACACTGCATGGCACCAAGGAGAGCACAGCTCCCAGGCCAGCTGACCCCACCCCAGCTGTCCCGCTTCTGCAGGATGGGGCAGCTCAGACCCAGGAGCATGAAACCACTACTGTAGCACCCCCACCCATAGGCACCGTCACTGGCACAGGTAGATGCAGGCCTGTTGCACTATGGGAGAGATCCAGGCAGAGGGGTCAGACCCAGAGTTCCCTGTTTTGCCCAGGGGTCTTGGGCAAGTGGCTCCTCACCTATAAAGAGGGGACATTGTCACTGGACAGGTGGGAGGTGTACATGAATTCACACCCAGCCTGGACAGGGCGAGGCCTTTGATCCCTTGATCTGATTGTGAGCAAAGCCTCTGGCTCCCCTTGCCTGTCAGTCACTAGGCACCTTAGGATGTAGGGCAGAGATTCCTGACCTCCTACCCCTGTCTGCTGGGAGGTCCCCGCCCCGAAAGTGAAGCTCAGTCTTCCAGAGTCTCCAGCTAGCAGCTGTGCTTGCACAGGACCAGTAGCTGCGGCTAGCTGGAGGGCTGTGGAGGCGCCCTGTGTTGACAGCCGGCCCGGTCCCACAGGCTCTCTGCTCCCCGGACTCTGTCCGCCCTCCAGGATGCCCTTGGGGCCACAGCGGGCATTGGCCTGTGCTCCTGCCTCTGTCCTATCTGCCTTTGCTGGAAAGTAGTGGGTGACAGTACACACAGAACAAAGCCACACAAAGCAAGAAGCCTGCGTGTGCCCACGGCAGGAGGAGCTCTGTGTCCCGGGCTCCCTGAGCTCCGTCCACGCAGTCACCTTCTCTGTCTCTGAATAAACAGAGGGACGGGGAGGCTGGAACTCTTCCACCCTCGAGGGTTGTGCCAAAGAGATTGTTAGGTTCACATAGTGCAGTACCGCCTGTCCCTAAAAGCGATGTCCTAGATCCGTGTGCAGGAGCTTGGAGCGAGGTCTACGTTCTTCTGTGAATGCAGAAGCCAGTTACTGAGCAGTCGGGAGAGTGGGGTCCTACATTGGCAGAGCACCAGACGGTTCATCCCGGGGAGAGTTGGGAGATCAGCCCACTGCAGTGGGTGGTGACTATTTCCGGAGGGAGGGATCGCGGGTATCCTTCCCTTCTTATGTCTGTTATGTTCTCAGGGTCTAACTCCCGGCCGGTGCATGCGGCCCCTGAGCCAAATGTAGCCCAAATGTAAAAACAAACAAGGCTATGCTATAGCAACCATGCGACCCACAAAACCTAAATTATTTAGGTCCTTCACGGGAAAACAATTCTGCCAGCCTTTGGTCTAGGAAAAAAAATTTAGCATTGGCATATGTTACTGCTCTAATAATAAAAGCAGCAAAATGTATCATTCACGGAAGGTCATTAATCTGTCCTTAGCAAGACAAAGCACCACACTTGTGGGCTGGGTGCTGTGCTGACTTCTTCCTTCCAACCCTGTCTAGCACCTCATTTCTGGGGTCTCTCCTCTCCCAGAAGGGGTGGATGGCCCCAGGCTCACTATGCCCACTTCCTCCCTCCTGTCTTCCACCTCTAAATGTTTCTGAGTGCCTTTGTGTGCCACAGGCTGGCTAGCACTGGGGTCGGGGAGACAGGCCCAGGAATGACTCACCATGACCCTCATCCCAAGCAAATCAATGCAGGTGCTCAAGGCAGAGGGGTCACAGAGTGGGGGTCCTGGCTTTGTCTGAGAGTCCAGGAGGACTTAGGGCTCCTACAAGCACCTGGGGGCAGGAGGTCCCAGGAAGGTGATTCAAAACGCCAGGTGAGCTGGGCTGGGTCCCAGTGTGAACAGTACCTGGAGTCCCCCAGACCAGGGTCATTGGGGGATGGCTTGGTGACCACCAAGGGGCTTGTGGGGAGAATCTAAGAGATTCACATCAACATATGGAAAACAGGAGCAGAAATCACAGGAGGCCTGAGCAGCCAAAGACCAAGTGAGTCTGGATCAGAAGACCTGGAGGGCAGAAGGCCAGGGGAATGGGGTTGGTGGGATGAGGCTGGAGATTAAGACATTGAGGACCATGGGGCCAGGGATATCGTTCATTGGCACAAGCGCCTGCCTGGCAAATGTAAGGTCCTGAGTTCGATTCCCAGTACCAAAAAAAAAAAAAAAAGGCATTGAGGACCAGTTTGAGGGCCTCAACCTTGGGCCTGGAGCACTTGCACGGATCCAAGCAGCAGGGACAGGTGCGCTACAGCCTCCCTGGGCCAGGAGGGATGGGGTCAGGCAGGCACTGGAAGCAGCGAAACTGTTTCGATGTGCAGGCCCTACCTTCTTCCCCAAATTCTGTCAACCCTGTGGAGGAATTGGGAAACAATATGTGGACTGGGGTGGGGAGGCTGAGGGACACCCCTTCCTTCCTCTTAGTCATTAGATCTAACTTTTAGTACATCTTTCAGGCATTAGTCATTCCTGAGATAAACCTGACTTTCCTAGCACTCAGGACAACTGAGGCAGCCAGCCAGGTAGGCAAGGAGGCACCTAGCTCGGGCTGTCTAACTGCCCCCTTTCTCCCCGGTTGGTGCTGGGATTTAGTCAATAAGGCAAGTTGAGCAGGCCAGTCCCACCCATGCCTGGCGTTTCTGAGCTGGGGGGTTTGGCAAAGTGGACTATGTTTCAAATCCCAGCTCTGCTGCTGTGTGACCTTGGGCAAGCCACACTGCCTCTCTGGATCTCAGTTTCCTCATCTTCAGTGAGGACAATGCAGTGAGTCTCCATATGTACACAAGGACTGAATGCATACACAATACCCATAAAGTATGCAGTAGGCTAGCAATAAACGTGTGCTGCCTCCTTTCCAGGCGCAGAAGGAAACTTTGTGTCATCAGGCTTTGCCCTCCAGGGCTTGCTGCTGTGGCCAGGACACAGCCACGCCCTTGAGACAATTCAACATTCTCAAGGAGCTGCGTATCTCTGCCAGACACCTCCCTGCCCTTGGAAATGGGAGTTCACACCCCACACCTTAGCTAATTGCTCTGATTGGACGGGACATCCAGACAGTTCTTTAAGCACTCTGGGTCCCACTGCAGGGCCTTTGCACGGGTGGCCCCTTCCTCTAGGAACCCCTGGTCCCCCACCCCATTGAGATCAAATAGGGGTATCATTGCCCACGAAGTTTAGAATAGAGACACCCAACCTGATTTTTGCAATACCCCAAGGAGATGCTAATTATTCAAAAGGCATCCGGGAAACTCTTTAGGCAAGGTTGAATTTGATTCCTTTAATTAAAAAAGAAGTGACTGCCACCTGGTACTTTGGTGGGTAGAAAGAGGAGGGAGGAAGTGTCAGAAAGCAATGCCAGCAGCCAAGAGTCGCTCAGTTTTGGATCCCTGGAGGCTGGTCCCCCTCCAGCACCTCCATTCCCGGGAGGCCTCCCCTTTCCAGGCAGGGTGCAAGGCTCAGCGCCCACATAACTTGGAACTCCAGGGAAGCCCCGTCACATCGCTTTAGGGTGACTGGGTCATGTGCCTCACTGCTGCCCTGGATCCGGCTGGCTGTCTCCACAGCAGCCGGTCTCCCCTACAAGCCCAGTAGTTGGTAGCACTTGACGTCAGACCAGACGAGGGACGGAGGTCAGAGCATCCAGTCTCCTTCCCGCCATTTCCTACTGTCCCACAGCTTCTTTGTCCCCCGTTTTTCTTTCCGACTCCGCCAAGATACAATTCACATTCCATGAAAGCCGCCAGCTTTAAACACGGTTGCATGAGTTCCGATGAAGATCTTCCTTGGCGCAGCCACCGCCACACTCACATTTTAGTGTGCCAGCGCCGCTGAGCCCCATCCTGTCTTTGCAGCCTGTCTCCTGCCTCCATTCCCACTGATCCCCTGTCTGCCTTTGTATTTTGCCCATTACTTCACATCAATGGAATCAGAGGGTGTGTGGCATTTGGTACCTGTCTTGTTTCATGTAGTAGTAATAAGTTTTTATTTGTTTATTTTTGCAGTACTCCAAACCAGGGCCTTTACACTGAGCTACACTTTACCCTACCCTTGTAAAATTGAAGATAAGTTGCTAAGTTGCCCAGGCTGGGCCAAAATTTGCCATCTTCCTGCCTCAGCCTCCCAGAGTGCTGGAACTACAGTGTTACCACCTTACCCAGCTAGTATTAATGTTTTTTTGTTTTGTTTTTTAGTTTGGTTCGGTTCGTTTTTTTTGAGACAGATCTTGCTATATAGTTTGGGCCATCTTTGAACTCATTATGTAACCCAGGCTGGCCTCAAACACACAGGGATCTGGCTGCCTCAGCCTTCCAAGTGCTGGATGGAAGTACAAGCATGCGCTACCACACCCAGAACAGTTTGGAGATTTATCCATGCTGTAGCATGTACCAGTAGCTTGTTGCTTTTTGTTACTGAGTAGCATTCCACTGTGTGAATGTATCGATTTTGCTCAACATTCTTCTGCAGAAGGACCTTTAGATTTTATCAGTTCCTTTTGATATTATAAATAATGCTGCTCCAATTACCTGTGGAAAAGCCTTTGTGAAGACACGTTTTCATTTCGCTTAAGTAGATACAGTTCAAGCATCTTTAATCCCCAAAATCAAAATCCAAAAACTCTAAAATCTGAAACTTTTGGAGTGTTCGTGTGATATGCTAAGTAGAAAATTCCACAGCTGGTCTTATATGATAGGTGGCAATCAAAAAGTAGCTCACAGAAATATTGTACCGAGGGCTGG
Organism: Dinomys branickii; assembly: GCA_004027595.1. Classification (NCBI taxonomy): domain Eukaryota; kingdom Metazoa; phylum Chordata; class Mammalia; order Rodentia; family Dinomyidae; genus Dinomys; species Dinomys branickii. Next base: position 49,489 of record PVLD010000664.1, read on the forward strand.
GGATATAGCTCAGTGGTGCAAGTACAAGGTCCTGAGTTCGATTCCTAGTACCCCCAAAAAAATATTGTATCGAACTGACTTCAGGCTACATGTACAAGTTATATATGGAACATAAATGAATTTGGTGATTAGACCTTCTAAGATACCTTATTATGAATATGCAAATATTTTAAAAAATGAGAAACCCCAAATACACTTCCGGTCCCAAGCATTTCAGATAAGGAGTCCTCAACTTGTACTTAGAACTATAATTCCTGGATCATAACAGAAAATGCACTGTAGAAAGCCTGCCACGGTGTCTTTCCCAGTGGCTGTCTCATCTTTCACCCCACCAGCTGTGGGAAGGTTACCGACACCTGTACATTCTCACCAACACTTGCACAACCATATTTTGTTGGGTTTTGTTTTGTTTACCACAACCATTCTAATGGGTGTGCAGTGGCAGAGCTCGCCCTGTTCCTGATTTTAGGTGGAAACAATCTTTCAACATTAAGTGTGATGCTGGGTGTAGGGTCTTCACAGATGGCCTTTTTTAGGTCAAGGAAGTTGCTTTCTATCCCCAGTTAGCTGAGAGTTTTTCCTGTGACGACTTTCATTCAACGATTTTTCGTTGAGGAGTTTCATGGAACCATTTTTCTGGCAAGAGGATTATCTGATTTCCCTCTTTATCTGTTAACATGGTTCGGTGCATGTGTTGATTACTGGATGTCACACCACAGTTGCACTGCTGGGATGAGCCTCATGTGACCAGGACCTGTCATCCTTTGTGGATATTTCTAGGTGTGATTTGTCAAAGTTTTGTGTCTCCTTGTTCCGGAAGAGCGTGGATCTGTGGTTTTCTTGTAATTTCCCTTTCTGGCTTTGGAATCAGGACATCAACCTCCTAGAATGAACAGAGATACCTATTCCTCCTGTATCTTCTGAGTTTCTGTAAAAATAGAAGCATTTCCCCCTTCAATGCTGGGTAGGATTTACCTATGAAGCCATCTGGACCTGGCCTTTTCTTTGTGGAAAAGTTTTTAGCTGCCAACTCAATTTAATAGGTATATTTAGATCATCCAGGTCTTATTGAGCCAGTTTTAGTACTTTTTATCTTTGGAGATTTTAATCCAGTTCCTCTACATTTTCAAGACTGTTGGTATCAAGTTCATAATATTCTCAGCTGGGTCTTACCTTCTCTCATGTGTATTCATTTTGTAATGGCGTTACTGAGGCATAACAGACACGCAGTAATCTGAGTGTATTTAAAGGGTATAGTTTAATAGTTCCGACACTCCTATCATGAGTAAATGAGAAGCTCCACCATCTAAAGAACTGCTAAGGTTTAGATCTAAAGTGTACCCCCATGTTCCCAAAGGTTTCTCACATCACATTTCTGTAGAGCCTCTTTTGGGATGGATCCCTCAAAGCCCACTCCTCCACGGCGAAGGTCACAGCCACATCCTCAAAGGCGCTGCCTGCATTGTGTGGCTCGAGGGCCTCAGGTCCTTCCCATACCACCCACAGTTGGTAGAGGTCTTAGAGTGAGATGATCTAGTCAGCTGGGGTGGATCCAAGCAACATGCTCAACAACCTCAACCCCACCACCGTGATCAACTTCCTCGATAACGTTGTTCAAGTGTTTTGTATTCTTGGTTTCCTCGTTTTTCTATCAATGACTAGGAGAAGAGTATGAAAACCTTCATGTATTGTTATCACATGCATGTATACTTATAATTGTTACATCTTTGCAACATGTTAAGCCCATGTGATGTTCTTTTTTCTCCACAGTAACCCTGTTTGTTTGAAAATCTATTTTGTTATTAATAAGGCCAGGCTTGCTCTTTCAGGCTCTTATTTGCATGGTGTATTTTCCCCTCTTTTATTTTTCTCATACACAACATAGAATTGGATTTCTTTGCGTTTGTCCTGGGCTACATTCCCAAACCCCTTAATTTTTTTTTCTTATTTTGAGACAGGGTCTCACTAAGTCACTAGATTGCCCAAGCTGGGCTCAAAACTGTGATCCTTCTGCTTTAGTGTCCCAGAATGCAGAATTATTCACTTGGCTGGAACTTGTTTTTTAATCTAGCCTGAAATATCTTTGCTTTTTTATTCTTAGTACCAGGAATTGAACTCAGGACTTTGCACTTGCCAGGCCGGCGCTTATGCTACTGATCTGTATCCCCAGCTGGCCCTGCTTTTTGATAAGAGGTCCGGTTTATGCACACTTTATATCATGATTGGCATGGTTAGAGTTGGGTTGAATTTTTGCTGTTTGTTTTCTATTTGTCTCCTTTTGGCTGTTTCCAGTTCTTTCCATAGTGTCTTCTTTTTGCGGGGGGCATGTAAGACAGGGTCTCACGTTGCAGATCACCTTGTTGGAGAAAGGGACACGAGGGCTGTCAATCCCAGGTAGTGGCAGCTCCATGGGGTCTGCAAGGAGGGTGAGGAAGGCAGGGCAGGTGACACAGCCACAGAGCTGTGGCCATCGGGTTATGACCAGCTGAGAGGTAATCAGGACCTGTACCCTCCCAAAGTTACACTGGGTACCTCCAGGCCTCTAAGGCAGGATGGTGGTCTGCTGGTCACCAGGTCCTGAGAGCCCGCCCTGCCTCCTGTTCTGCGGGGACACAAGGCTCCTCCTAGACAAGTTTGCCCGGAACAGGAGAGAGCTGGGGACAGGACAGGTGTGTTAATGCCCACCATCCTGAACGGAACCGAAGGAGAGCTCTTAGCGGGTTCACTCTTGTGGATTGGACTGTGAACCCTCCAAACACCTGTTGGGACCTTAACACCTGGAACTGCAGAGCGCCCATGTGTGGAAATAATCCTTACAGAGGCCATCGAGTTCAAATGAGTGTATTTAAGCGGCCTCAAATCCATGAAGATGGGACTCGTTCTAGGAAGGGGAAATCTGGACACAGGCAGACCTGCTCAGAGCACGGACAATGTGAAGACACCTCGGGAAAGAGCTTGTAATGACCAGGACAGGGACAGGGCGAAGTATCTATGAGCCAGTCACCAAGGAGCACCAGCAAGTCACCGGAAGGCAGGATAGAGGCTGGGGCTGGCTGACTCTCACCCCTTCGAGGTACCAATCTGCTCACACCCTGATCTCAGGCCCAGAACCAAGAGACAAGAATTTTCTGTTACTGCAAGCCACCCACCTGTGGTGTTTGTCATGGCAAACCGGTTGTGGCCAGCCCCTAGCAAACCAACGCAGCTGGCCTCATGAGTGTCTACAGTCCTGCTGGGCTCCGAGGGGCCTGTGTTTGGTTGAACACTCGGTGCCGACCATCCTGAAATTCTCAATAACTTACAAACAAGGGGCTGCTGTTTTCATTTTGCCTGAGGCTCTCTAAGTCATAGCTAGTCTTGGTTTCAGACGCCCCTGGCAAAGCTGTCTCCCTGCTCCCCAGGGCCCAGCGCAGCACCAGGCTATGAACTTGGCCAGAGCCAGCCCCAGCATGGTCTGGGGCAGAGGCCGGGCTCTGCCTTGGCCTCCAGCTGCCTCCGCACCTGGTCAGAATGGGATTTCCCCCCAAGGCCCTAAATCAAGATGCCCAAACCCTCCCAACTCAATCCCACACCCAGCTAAACCTCAGAGCATGCAAAGTAGGTGGTCACCGGGACCCACCGGCCGTGGCCACACCTCCTGGACCCCCTGCCCTCGGCTGCTAGGATCTTTTCTCTACTTTGTGCTATTTATTCCCCATCCCCAGGTTTTAAGACGCCCCTGGAGAAAGCGCCACCTGTCTACACAGCACACTCAGTCAGCACCTTCTGGGAGACTGCCACAGGGGTGTAAGAATCAGTTGCTATTTATTTCAAAACCAAATAAATGGTCCTGAGAGGTAGGCTCCTGGGCTGCTCGGTTTTATGGCAGCCTCTGGAGACAGCAGGGGCCCCTCTCATCTCTCGCGTCCAGCCGGGGTGAGGCGGCTCCTCTCCCTTGACCTGTCCAGAGGGGGTCCGGGGAGGGTTGGGAAGGCAGTAGACGCGAGCAGGGGCCAGCTGTCCGGCTGCCAAGGCCCCGGCAAAGGCAGCGCGGTGGATAATTGCGTTAACTCCCTGCTACAAAGCCAGGCGAGATGGAGAGGTAAGCGGGAGCGGGGATAATGAGGCCCGCAGATAATCCCCAAAGCGGACTTTGCTTCCCCGGAGTTTCAGAGCAGCACCCCCTGTCCCACCGTCCGCACCTGGTGACCTGGTTCAGCGGCTGCACGGGGAAGACTGGGACAGGATGAAGGGGCAGAACAGAGTGACCCTGGCGGTGGCGGTGCCCTCGCAGCCAGCCGCAGACCTAGGTGCTCAGACCCAGGAGGGCTCCTCCTGCACACAGTTGGGACAACCCCCCCAGCACACCTTCCTTCCCTCACTACACCCAGCCAATTTCCTCAGGTGCCCAGGAAGACTCCAGCAGGCAATGCCTCCTCTGGGCGCCTGCCGCATGCCACCATCACCACGCTACCCCCCCCCCCGGGCCCTTGCTCTCCTCCTTAAACATGCGCTAAACATGTTACCTGGATCTCGTTTCCCACCTTCCTCCCTCACCAGGTCCCTTCAGCCCAGAGTCTTTTTGATTTCATGTTTGGCCTGTGTCTCACACAGGGCCTGGTGCAGAGGGAGAGGTAAAGGTCAGCCCTTTCTGGAAGGGCAGCACTCGGGGAGGCCATGGAGGGAAAAGGGAAAGCAGGGAGGAGAGCCAGGCGAGGGACGGCAGTGGCTACACCAGGCAGTTACTGCGGATCCGATGAGCGTGTCAGGAGTCAGGCAAATGGGTAGAGAAAGGGATAAACAGATTGATAAAGCAGAGAAGGATCTGGGGCCCAACAGAGACACAAGCTCAAGCTCCTTTTGGCACTGGGGGGAGACCTGCAGACCGCAGGCGGCCAGATGGCTTTTGCCCTCTGCCAGTCCTGGATTTCAGCAATTGGCACCATGTAGTCCCCTGGGGGTAGCGGTCAGATAGCGACACTTATGGAGTAACCCCTGGTGTTGTTCTGGGCATATTCCTGGAGCAGGAACAGGCTTCTCTTCAAGGGAAGGAACAGGCTTTGCCACTGTACCCCGAGCCCCACAAAGTGCTCAGACCAACAGGAAACCAGGGGCTGCTTGCTAGCAGGACCTGGAAGAAGCTCTGGGGAATTTCAAGACACTGAGCTAAGCCCAAGGGGACAGGCTGGGCCATGGGGACCACCACAGGAGGGTTTGCACAGGATCTGGAAATGCTCAGCCTTGCTTCACTGCCGAGGTCATGCCTGGGAAACTGGGGAACAGTAAGGAAGGAGAGACCTCCCGCCCCTTTTCCAGGACAATTGTAGTTTTATCTGCATGCACCGCCTCCTGGCTCTGGCCAGCTGTGGCTTTTTGCAGGGAGGAGAGGAGAAGCCACCCTGCAACCCCATCCTCTGCCCCAGAGGACCCTGGCTGAGCAGGGCACAGCAGCTTTTGAGGGTGTGGGGCCCCGGCTGGTCTCTGGGCGCATTCTCACAAGGCTGGTACACAGGCCACACTTGGGTAAGTGGCTGGGGGCTCTGGGACTGTGAGAAGGCGGGCAGGGAGCTTCCAGGCTGGCTGGGGAAAATGAGTAAGCTGCTGCCTCCATGAGGGTCTCATGCAACAGCCCCTTCCCATCCATTCACTCCTTTACTCACTAGGTTGGTCCAACAGTCAGGCAAGCTTCTGGGGACCCAGGGAAGAGCAAAACAGTCTGCCCACGAGGCGTGCTCCTGTTAAAGAGATAAACAAGCAATGATTACGACTGGGTGCCTGGGCGTGCTAAAGGCACTGTGCATTCCCACAGTAGCCCAGGGGGTTCCCAGGGACCCAGCCTCCCTGCCCCCACCCAGACACTGCAGGGTGGGGGCACTGAAAGGTGTCAGAGCAAAGCCTCCCTGAAGGTATTCTGCAGAGGCGTTCTTCCATCTGCCCCAGAAGCCTTGGGGAGAGGGATTCTACACAGTTCCCCTAGGTGCAGAGTTTGCCAGGGGTGAGTTTCTGCCAGCCAGATCACATCGACCCTCTTTAGGCCAATTCCCCAAGGCCAGTGGGGATAGAAAAGTTTGTAGGGAGTTTGCATGCAGAGGCGGTCACCTTGCACAGGACGTGCCCCCCTATCTGATTGGGAGCACCACCTCCTCCATACGACTGGAAGCTCCTATTTTAATTCTGTGGTCCCAGAAGGCCTAGATCCGGGGTGTGCCCGGGGAACCCCCTCGCCCCACTTAGCACAGGTGCCAACAGGCCATTTGCCTAAAGTAGTGCGGCTGGGCTGACACTCCTGGACACTGTCTCATACAAAGAAAATCCTCTCTGTACCTGACATCTGAGACTATACTTTTTCACCATTTATAGCTGGGCGTCGTGGAGCACGCTTGTAATCCCAGCACTCCGGAGGCTGAGGCAGGAGGATTACTGTAAATTTGAGACCAGCCTGAGCTACATAAGTAAGTTCAAGGGAAGTCTGAACTGCACAGTGAAATTCTGTCTCCAAAAAAAAAGAAAAAAAAAGAAAGGAAGGAAGGAAGGAAGACATATTAAGCCCCTTACTATATATATCATCTAGTGTGTGGGGTACTTCAGTCTTACAAGGCCTGTTTTTATTGTGCACAATATGATGTTTTGATCTATGCATACACTGCAGGATGGCTAAATCAAGGTAATTCCCCTGTTTTACCTCAGAGACTTATTGTGTGTATGTGTGTGTGTGGTTTTCCAAGATACAATACACTGTTACTGACTGTAGTCACCGTGTTGTGCTGTAACAAGATCTTATCTCAAAGTTAGAAAAAAAAATCTTAGAGCTCTGGTTCTCAAACTTGGCCTGGGAAACTTTAAAAATATCAGTGTTCAAGCCAAATGTGGTGGTGCATGCTTGTAAAGCCAGTGCTCAAGAGGCTGTGGCAGGAGGATTGCTTTGCATTTAAGGACAGCCTGGGCTACACAGTGAGTTCAAGGTCAATCTGAACTACATAGCAATGCTGGGCATGGTGGGGCACACCTGTAATCCCAGCACTTGGGAGGCTGAGGCAGGAGGATTGTCATGAGTTTGAGACCACCCTGAGCTACAAAGTGAACTCAAGGCCAACCTGAGCCACATAGTGAGAACCTGTCTCAAAAAGACAAAAAGAACATAGCAAGACTCCTTCTCCAAAACGAAATCAGTGTGCCAGTTGCACTTCATACCAGCTAACTTGGACTCTAGGAGGTGGAAGAGAGCTGTAGTTTTCATTTTCCAGATGATTCTAATGTATAGGCAAGTTTCAGCAGTGTTCTAGAACTATCTCCTATGTTCAGGAACCACTGTCATTTATTCACTCAACGACATGCATAAAGCATCTACAACCATGCTTGAAACCAGTCTCAGAACCTATTAGGGTTTTTTTTTTTTTAGTTTTTTCTTGAATACTCCCAATGATGGGGAACTCACTGCCACAAAGGCAGATGCTTTCCAAAGAGCTGGTGTTCTTGTAGGGTGCAGCCAGTAGGGAAGCACTGGGAAGGAGACTCAAGTGCATTAGTTTGGTGCTAGCATGGTTTGTAAAACTTCACACGTGGTTTCTTTAAAACCTTATTACCCACACACACACCCCCAGTGAGGCAGGGAATGCCATCACAGTATTGCAGATGGGGAAACTGAGTCTCAGAGAAGAAAGGGTGCAGCCAAACCCCTCAGCTCATGTAGTGAAGCCAGATATCCACCCCAGAGTGGGACTTTGGGAGGGGCCCAGGGCTGGCTGTGGCGGAGACGGGGCTTGGCCCATGGCCAGGGGTCACAGGCAGGGGTCATTTTCTGGTGTGCAAAGACCTTCCCCAGTCTCCTGCCAACTTCCCAACACCCACATTCTCCGTTTCCCTTTTCACTGACAAATACATTTGTGTCCAATCCTGGAGACCCAAGTCATCCTCCAACACGAGAGATGACACACAGAAGGAACTGCACAGGGCGACAGGGCTCAGGCCGAAGGTCTGACAGTCCATGGTGCCACTGAGGTCCTGCTGGGCGGAAGAAGACCTCATCCTAGCAGTCCCCAGTTGTAGCCCACCGTGGCCACATCTGTGCAGCAGTAACAGCAGCTGCCTTTCCCGTGCCTCTGTCCTGCCACCAGTCCCAGCTTGCACAACAACCCCGCAAACTCAGGATCATGCTTCTCATGGCCAGAGTCAGAGTTTTAAAGAATGCCCTCCAATGTTGTCTACTTGGTACCCATAAAGAGCAGCTCCTCTCTCTCTGGGAAAGGGATGGAGCACCCAGAAGCCAGGGCTCAGGAGACCCCAGGGTGAGGACACCCTTACTCAATCACTCCTCCAGACAGGGACCTCGCAGCCTCCACCAGACAGGTGAGCAGTGGCCCCTGCCCCTACGAGCACATTCCTTCCCAAAGGTTCCACGTTGTTTACACATAAGCTCCACACCCAGCCAGTTCCTGAGAAAACCCTTGGGAGCCAGCCAACCGGAAGGAGGCCCAGGCAGCAGTGGGACAGGCATAGGGTAGACAACAGGAGGCTTGGACAAGAGAGTGCTGAGCCAGGAATGTACAGAGGGACAGGGGTGACAGCACTGAGTCCCAGGAGGTCTCCGAGAGCAGGGCTGGGATTTCCAACCAGAGCGTTTGGCAGGTGATTCCCTTCAGTGGATTAGTGACTTACGGTATGTGGCCTCTCCGAGATCTTTGGGTGACTCTGATGCTAGATCTGAGCAGAGGGCTATGGTGGCTGAGAATAAAGAGGGGGGGCGAGGGGGGACAACCAGCAAGGGACAGACCAGAGCCACCACAGCCTGGAGAGCTCTGAGCCGTGCACCTCCTTCTCCCACAGGCCAAGTCCTCTCATGTCCCCCAGCCACAGGCGCCCCTAGGAGGAGCCCCAGGGAGGACGCCAGAGGCCCTTCCCATCCCCCCTTAAGCCTCAGTTTCCTCATTTATAAAGTGGCACAATGGCCTAGACGAGGGCTGTGCAGTGGAAATACAGTATGTGCCTAAATTCCCTGGTAGCCATATAAAAAAGTGCAAGCAGGTGTAATTCATTTCAATAAGATGATATTGGACCCGGGTATCCAAAATAGTATCAGTATTAACCAGCATATAAATATCACTGAGATTTACATTCTGTTTTGTACTAAGTCATGGAACTCCAGTGTGTCTTTGATGACCCCCACATCCGGGTTTAGACTAGTGACACAGCCACAGCTCAAAAGCCCTCTGCCGTTAGGGGCCACCACACCGGAGAGTAGGTATAGATAATCTCTAGGGCCTCCCCAGAATGTTACAACTGGATTCCAAAAGCCACGCTGGAGGCCTCACACGTCTGACTCGTGTCGTGCCTCGGGCCTGCCTGGTCCCAGCCAGGCAGCACGCGTGGGGAGTCACTTCAAGTGGCAATAAAATGTGTCACTGGTTCTGGACTCCAGCATACTTGGCTTACTCAGCTGTGTGCCCTGGGCAACTTATTCACCCTTTCTGAGTCTCAGTGTTCCCATCTTTAAATTGGCAGCGATGATAGTTAACATTATAACGCGCTTACGGTGTCAGCTGTGTTGCCCTCAGCCGTCTACATGTACTAACAGCTCCTCTGAGGGTCTCTGGCAGTGGCACACGATTGTAATCCCAGCTGTCTGTGAAGGACTGCAAGTTTGAGTTCAGGCTAGGCAACAGCGTCTTCAGGAGACCCTGTCTCAAAACAAACAATTAAATAAAGGAAGAGCTAGAGATGTAGCTCACTGTGAGGGACCTGAGTCTAATCCTCAGGACCACAAAGGAAAAAAGTCTATCATTCAGTGCTCCAGTTTATAGGAGAGAGAGTTCAAGCCAGGAGAAGTAACTCATCCAAGGTCACACTGCGAGTGTGTGGCTGGCATTCAAACCCAGGCTGTCTGGTTGAACCCCAGGTCCACACTGGGGTTGGGTGAAGGATTTCTGAAAGTCCTTGGCACCACATCTGGCCCATAATAGGCATGCAACAAATTGTTGCTCCTTCCCTTGACTGAGGCAAGAGGTGATGTGGGAAAAGCCCCGTGGTGACCTCCAAAGCCTGTGGCACAGCAGAATCCTGACCTACTAGGAAGTAGCCCTCTCTGAGCTTTCCCTGTGCCGCCCCAGCCAGAGCCAAGGGGAACTGGTGGAAAAGGCATCTTCCTTGTTACACAGATTCAGAGGCCTGCGAAGGCGGATGATTCAGGGACCGCACTGCATGGGGCTCATGGCTTTGGGCTGGTCGCTGGCCTTAGTTCAAAAGCAGGTGTAAGACCAGGCCACTGGCTCCCACGGATGGCATCTTCTGAGGTCAGGAGATAGAAGAACAGGGAGAGGGACTCAAAGGTCAAAGGACTGAGAACCTGGAAGCAGCCACAGTCATAGCCATAGCCAGAGCTGGGGATGGGGACCTGTGTTAGCCAGAGGGTGCGTGCTGCTACAATAAACTAAAATCCTGATTCAAACTAACCCCAAGTAACAAAGAGGTTTTTATATTTGAAAAGCCCATACGGAGTTCTGGTTTGAGCTGGATTCAGTTGTTCTAAAAAAAAAAATCACCAACAGTCCACATTTGTCTCCACGTTCCCACCGCTGTTGCAGAGTTCCCTGCCCCATCCTAACACCAAGGTATATGCACCCGGGTCAATACGCACCGCTTCTCCCTCCAACAGGAAAGAGAAGCATCTCTATCCCAGTATTCCCAGCCCAGGTCCTGAGACTTACTCTGATTGGTCCAGCGTTGGTCACATGGCCACCTCTGAGCCATTCCCTGTGTCTAGAGGAATGGTATACACTGATTGGCTGAGTTTAGATCGCGTGCTCTATCTGCTCCCACCACTTGGGAATAGAGACTTTGGAAAGAAGAGATAGGTGCTCTGGGAAGACAAAGAGTAATAAATGTTTATTCCATCAGGCCTTGGTTCCATGTCTGCCACTGCCTGGCTATTTGACATGGATAGACGCTCCCTCTCTCAGGCTAGAGGTGCTACAGCAACTCTGATATATAAATCAGACCCAAGAGGAAGATGCTGTGGTTGAACTGGGGTGATGGACCGGATTCTGTTCCCTCCCTACAGGGGCCCCAGGAGCCTCCATCGTCCCCTCTAGGTCTGCCAAGGGTGGGTCACCTGAGTCAGCATGGAGCCCGCGGTAGTTCCTGGCACAAGATCCCAGTTGCACCGCCAGGTAATGTCCAGGGAACCCAACATCAAGGTGGCGACTGAGGTCTTGTCTACAGAGGAGAGGGAGGGAACTGCATAGATCCCACCCTTGCCCCAGCCGCAGCACCCTCAGCCCAGTCGGGAAGCCCGTGCCGCATACCACAGCCACACACCTGAGGAGGAGAGGAGGAGGATGCAGATGACATGGCTGGGGCCACCGCTGCTGTGGGCCACTTGGCCAGGAGCCAGGCCAGGGGAGTCCGCATGACAGAGCTGCCTTTGACTCCAGAGGACAACGTCTTCACAGTATCCCTAAAGGGTGGCCCTCATCTCCTTAGGCCCTGGGCCGGTTTAGGGCAATACTGAGTTGTTTCAAATTAATAAGAGGACGGTGCCTGCATGTGGCTCTGGTGATCTACAGTGAATAAACCACCCCTGCCTTTGGTCTCCTTGACTTACGACATCAGGAAAGGCACAAACCCCCACCGCTCTGCTGTGTGAACCAACTTTCACAGAGCCCCTGCTCTGCGTTCCAGGCTGCCTGTGTCAATGCATTTCACCCTTGGCTAGAGGTGAGGTGGGGCTGTTATCCCTGCCCTCCCTCTACAAGGGCACCTGCCTGCCCCACTCGGCCACAGGTGACACGGCTGGGATCTGCCGCTGAAGCCTGCACAGCTGAAGCCCACGTGAGGAGCAGTCAGGGTGACTGGGGCAGTGGCCGTGGTTTGGTCTCTGCCACTGAGCCCTTGAAGGACAGAATGGGAGAGAAAGATCCGCGGGAACTCGGAGACCAGAACGGCATCTCCCCCGGGGATGCTTCCAGGAGCAGGCTTCCGCTGGACCTGAGAAAATGTTGCGACACTTGGAGCTGTGGGACAAAAGCCAGGGCAGCCTGTTGGCGTGACCTGAATGTACTGTCACCAGACTGTTTTGCACAGTGTGGCAAGAATCTCTGGACCACTAGGGGCTGGATAAATGGGCTTGGGGCTCCTCTTTTTAGCTCTGAGGTGCTGTGGTTCTGAATCTGGTGTGTTTCTCCAGCACACACACACACACCCCATCTGCAGTCTCAGCCCCTCTGACCTCCTCTTCCCAAAACATCCCTTCCCTCCCACTGTGTTGTCCCTGCTGATGTCTTTCAGCAGCCCAGTATCTGCTCCACATGAGCTAACTTTCAAAGGCCCCACCAAACCACTCTAAAGTCAGTGGCATAAAGCAGCCGCTGGACTTTTTCCAGCCTGGGGTCAGGAGCTCAAACAGGGCACACTGGGCCAACCCCTACTCCATGGTGACTGGAGGAACAGGAGCCGAGGTCACCTGGAGAAGCATTGGCTCATGTGTGGCCATCTAGCAGGGCAGCTGAAGCAACATACCAGGGTCTCCCCTTGGTGAGTTTGGGCTTCCTCACAGCTTGGCGGGCAGGTTCCAAGGTGCCCGTCCCAAGTTTGCAAGAAGGGAAGGAAAGCCATTCTTCTGACCTGAGCTTGGAGGCCCCAGAGCACCTCTGTCTCTGTCTGTTTCTCCCTCTCTCAGCAGCCGATACACAGAAAGCCCCACCCAGTTCAAGGGCAGGAGACACAGGGCCCCCGTACTAGATGGGGACACATCCAGGCCACAGTGCAGGAAGAGCAGGTCGCAGGGGAGGCAGTGTTGTAGCCACCTATGGAAAAGCGGACCTGCCACGTCAGCCTTCAGACAGGGCCTAACCCTGTTCACGTCCCACAGCCTCTCTTCACAGTCCTATCCTTCCGCCGCCCCCCTCCAGGACTTCTGCTCGCCTCTCAGGACTCAGTGGAGGTGTCACTGAGGAAGTCTACTGTGACCTGCGGCTCACCCAGGGGCCCTTTTGGCCACTACATCTGTCACTCTGTGTGCAGTGGCTTCTCCAGTTACTGTCTCTAACAGACTATGGCTCCCACAAGGGTAGAGGTGGGGTCTCCACTGAACACTTTTTTACCCCCAGCAGCTGGCCCAATCCCACCCCATTTCTGGGTCTTGCCAGCAGCCCCCTCCTCCAGGAAGTCTTCTGGAATTTCCAGGTAAACTCAGGCATCTCTCTTCTCTCCCTCAGCCCCCATAGCCCCAGTCAGACAGGTGTTTGGGAAGGCCAGAGGAAAGGAAGGAGCTCCTCCTCTGCTCCCAAGCCAGAGCTCGTTATTCCAGCGAAAGAAGCAACAAATTACGAGCTGGGCAGGGATTAAAACAAGGGCATTGTTCCAGGCTGCTAATTGCATACCTAAGGAGTGAGGTGCTGGCTGGGCCTGCGGTGTCTTAACACAGACTGTCCGCAGGGTCAGGCCCAGCCTGGAAGGGAGCCCAAGAGAGCTCAGGGGCTGCAGGGCCTTCGTCAAAGCTGCCAGCCCCAAAGGTGAGGCCTCGCCTAGAGACTCAGCCCCAGACCCACTGTGTATCCCGGGCACTGAGTGCCAGGAACACACGTGCCTTTTTAATTTTTTTCTTCAATTTATTATTAACATGTTTGTGGTACATAACACTTATATTCATGTCGCACAGATCCTACCCTCGCCCCAGCCGCAGATTCATGGAGGGCACCCATACCTAACCCATCTGAATTCTTTTTCTTCCCTCCCCCTGCCCTCCTCACCCCTCTCTCCATCTCTCGGTCCCCTTCCCATTTGTAAAAGATCTATCTCCCTCTTTCCTATTGTCTAGCTATTGTTTTTTAATTATTTATACTTTGGGTTTCTTGAAGCTGTGCAATATTTACACTTGTGTGTCTGATTTATGTCACTTAACACTGTGGTCACAAGGTAAGTCCATTTTCCTACAAATGACTCCAGGTTATCCTTCTTTATGGCACAGTAGTACTCCATGATGGATAAATACCACGTTTCTTTATCCATTCATTTGATGATGGGCCTATAGGCTGCTTCCAAGATCTAGCTGTCATGAATTGTGCTGCTAAACACAGGGGTGTGCATGTATCCCTGTAATGTGATGTCTTTAACTCTTTCGAAAAGATCCCAAGAAAGGGAACAGCAGCTGGGTCAAATGGAATTTCTAGTTTTAGTTTGTTTAGAAATCTCCATACTAAGTTATACCCATTTACATTTGTACCAACAGTATAGAAGGGTTTCTTTTTCCCTGCAGTCTTACCAGCACTTGTTATTGTTGGTGTCTGTCTGCCTGTCTGTCTGTTTTTTAATAATAGCCATTCTTTCTGGAGTAAGACAGAATCTCAATGTTGTTTTAATTTGCATTTCTCCAATGGCCAGAGATGCTGAACTTTTTTTTTTTTACATATTTCTTGCCCATTTGTACTTCTCCTGAGAAGTGTCTGTCTGTTTCAGAAGCCCATTTTTTGATTGTGTCTTTTATTTTAGGGGGTCTGATTTTTTTTTGAGTTCTTTGTAAATTCTAAATATTAGACCTCTGTCAGAGCAGTAGCTGGCAAAAAGTTTTTCCCATTCTGTAGGTTACCTCTTCACTCTATTGACTGCTGTGCAAATGTTTTTAACTTCATATGACCTCATTTCTTGATGCTTGATGCTATTTTGGGGGCAATTGGGGTTCTGTTTAAAAAGACTTTCTTTTTTTCTTTTTCTTTTTTTTTTTTTTTTTGTATTTTTGAGACAGAGTCTCACTATGCAGTTCAGGCTGGCCTCAAACTTGCAATGATCCTCCCGCCTCAGCTTCCCCAAGTGCTGGGATTACAGGCGTGCACCATCATCCCTGACAGAAAGACCTTTCCTACGCTTATTCCTTCAACAGTTTCACCTACTTTACCTTCTGGAAGATTGTTTCTGATTTAGTGTCTATGTCTTTGATCTGTTTTGATTTTATTTTGGTGCTTGGTGACAGATAGAAGTCTAGATTCAATCTTCTGAATGTTTTTAAACATTTTTCCTGGACCATTTGTTAAACAGGCTGTCTTTCCTCTGGCATCTGCTTTTGGCAACTTTGTCAAAATTCAGATGGCTGAATGTGCTTGGGGTTGTTTCTGAACTTGAGGATTCTAAGTGACTCGTTCTTGACACACCATGGAGACTCGGAAGCCCAGCCCAGGCTGAGGGTTTGTAAGTGCCAGCCGCACACCGGGCTGGCTCACCCTGGCATCTCCAGGAAGCAGCCCTGACTTCAGGGAGAGGCAAGTTTCACCCCGGAAGTGGGGCCCACTATGGGGAGCTGGGGGACCGCTGTTGTTACTACATCTCCCTGAGCAAAGGGGGATTGGGCTGGGCAAGTGCTTAACTGCAAGAGCTCTCCAGGGTCTTGGAGGGACCTAGCAATGTGCTCACTTGCTGAGAGTTTTTGTACAGTATGAAAAGTAATATTTTTTGGTATTCCTTTTTTTGTTTGAGCCAGAGTCTTGTCATGTACTTCAGGCTGGTTTTGAACTCACTGTGTAGCCCAGGCTGGCCTCGAACTCATGACAACCCTCCTGCCTTACCCTTCTGAGTGTTGGGATTATAGGAGTGCGCCACCACACCTGGTTGGTATCCTTTTTCTTAAGTCTCCCCAAAATTTCTAAGCTTCAGACTCCCTAAAGAGGGACAGAGAAAGAGAGAAAGAGGGAGAGAGAGAACAAGGTGGACCTCACAGTCAGTGAGGTTAGGTGAGCAGATGTGTGAAAGCCACACCAGCACAGACCAAGAAGGGGACACAGAGCAGGCACCACAGAGCCCCTCTGTCTGCTGTCTGTAAAGTGGACTCTGCACTGCGCGAGCACAACATGAGTGAAGCAGGTAGGACCCCAGCGTGGAGATGGCCCAGGGCAGCGCTCTGCATGTGCCAGCCCCTACCACCTCCCCGGCCGCTCAGTGTGCAAATGCAGACTTCCACTGAGGCAGTGCCACCTGCAAGGCTGGCCGATGATGTGCAAGTGCTTTTGAAACCTGGTTCCCTGGAAATGCAGGAAGACACCAAGGCCGCTTTCACCAAGCCTAGTCGAGAGCTTGGGGCACGGACCTGATGAACCCGATCTGCTGTGACTCTGGACAGGGTGATGGGAATGGACTTGACCTTGGGTGGTGATTTCTGAGAAGCTGCCTGCTCTGAGGAAAGGGGGTGGACACCCAAATCAGAGGGTGCCAGGAATTTAGGCCAGGAGGAGAGTGTGAGGACAGGGATGGGGGCATCATCCGGTTTGGCCCTCACCTTTGTTTCCTGTGCCACAGCAACTGTGAATTTAACAAAGCTGTTGGTACCCGGAAGATGCTGGGTGACCAGAGTCCCCGATTCACATGACGTTTTTGCGGAGGACTTTCTGGAGGAGGTTCCTTTTGAGCACTGAGGAAAATGGCAGAGACGAGTAGAAAGAGAAGAGAAGGACAGCAGATTTGGAGAGCTTGAAAGTCACCCACATAATTAGATGGCATTCAATAAGCACATACTTGTCTGGACTTGCCTAAATGCCACGCTTGGATTCTCTTGTTTGGGGAATTCTTCTGGTGTTCATTTTATGTTTTTTAAATACTAATAAAATATATATATATATATATATATATTTACATTTTAATTCTGAAACAATTGTAAATGTACAGAAAATTTATACATATAGTAGTAAGGATTTTTTTCTGGAACGATGAAAAACTTACCAATTTGCTGTCCCATCACACTTCAATATTTTAGTGATTATCTTCTACAAACAAGGGTATTTCCCTACACAACCACAGTAAAAGGATCAAGTCAGGAAGTGAGAGCTGGTACTGTATTACCTTCCCCTCCACAGACCTCACACCAGCTTTGCCAACTGCTCCCAAAATGCCCTCCCTACCCAAGGCCAGTCTCCTGAGATGCACGGAAGTTGTCGGGTGACCTTCGGTCCTCAGCTCCTACTTTCTGGGCCTTGACACCCTTGAAGATTACAGGTTGGTTATCCCGTGAAATATGGGTTTGGCTGATGTTTGCCCATGGCCAGATTCCGGTCATGGGTTTGTAGCAAGATTGTCCCAGGCCACACTGGCTCATTTGCATAATTTGCATAATAGTAGCCTCACTGGATTTGGTCACTTGATAAAGGTAGTGGCTGCCAGCTTTCTCCACTGTAGTTCCTCTTTCTGCCGCTGTCACCCTACAGTATTTTGAGATTATATAAATGTCCCCATCCTCATCAAACTTTCGATTCGTTTACCTGTTTGGCTTTTTTTTAATGGCAGTACGGACTCGTGATATCATCCTGTATTCAGCAGGTTGCATATGGCTGTCATTATTTTTAGATCGACATGCGTGACCCAGCTGTGCCCTTGGGTGCCCCTCCACGTGGCTCCTGGGGCATGTTGATATAGCTGTCATTCTTGTAGCAATCCCCCACTTTCTCGCCCCAAAGTACATTTCAGGCCCATTCTGTCCTTTCCCTGCCCTAGTGTCAGCCATGGCTCCTGGGGTTCCTGGTCCCTTTGGTGGACAATGGAGTTCAGAAGTCAAATCCTGAGCGGGGTGCACCTGTCCTGGGTTATAAGGAGGCTGCCTCTGCCAGACCCCCTCAGTAGGTAGAGGGCAGGGGCAGGGCAGGAAGTAGGGCGGGACAGGAAGTAGCGCTACACAGGGCAGGGGCGGGACAGGAAGTAGGGCAGGACAGGAAGTAGCCCTACGTAACTAGGGCCCTTTCTTTCTGAGGGTCTCAATCCCACCAATCAACCCAAGGCAGAAAATATTCAGGGAGGGAAACAACTCCATCAGCACCGAACATGTACAGACTTTGCTTGTTATTCCCTAAACAATGCAGAATAGCAACTATTTATACAGCATTTACTTCGTGTTAGGTATTATAAGTAATGTAAAGATATTTAAAGTATACAGGAGGATGTATGTACGTTTCATGCGAATATACTACCCCATGAGGCACTTGAGCATCTGCAGTTTTGGTAAGCAAAGGGGATCCTGGTATGAACTGCGCTTGTGATAAATTTGCATCCATATTTATTTATTTCTCTTACACTGAAAATCATGAGCTCACGGTGGTACCTCAGATTCTAGCCCACCACCACAGGGTCGTTTTGTTCTCTCCCTCTCCATAGCGCAACTCCCTTCTTTTTTTTTTTTTTTGTACCAGGAATCAAACTCAGGACCTTGCACTTACCAGGCAGGAGCTTGTGCTGCTGAGCTATCTCCCCAGCACAACTCCCTTCTCTGATGTGGGTTCTGCCCCCCGCTTCATCCTTAACATTTTACCAACTTTACCAACACTTCCACACCCCAGCACACACACCCCAAGAACCCACCCCTTCTCACTTGGGCTCTGGCACCAGATGTTCCCCCTCCCCACCTGGTCACTCCCTTCCACTGCCGGCCTCTGACCCGCACTGGGCCACTTTTACTCCTCTGGACACTTCCTCATCACAGCTAACAGGTGACTACACCCCAAAGCAAACATAGGTCTATCTGATCCAGACCCTGTATCAGGTGTTCCCATAAGACACCCCAAGAGTGCTGGGCTGGGCGGGGTGGTGCACTGTAATCCCAGCACCTCAGGAGGCTGAGGCTCAGGGATCGAAAGTCAGAGCTCAATCCAGGCAATTTAATGCTTTAGTGAGATTCGGTCTCAAAGCATAAAAATAAAAAAGAGCCAGAGGTATAGCTCAGCGCAAAGTCCCTGGGCTCACATCCCAGGACCACAAAATAGAGCTCATCGTACAGTGCTTGCCTAGCCTGAGTTCAGTCCCTACCACTACAAAGAAAAAAACATTCCCAAGAGCGACCTCCTAAGGGCTGCTGAGTGATTTTCCCCAACTGGAGCTCCACTGGATGGAGAGATTTTCACCACAGACCAGGCTTTCCCAGGGCTGCAGACCAGGCCCTCAGCCCCTCCAGCTCCAGCTTAACAGGGCCACAGGCCTTGCCAGGGGACTCAGGGATTGGGAGTGCCGGCCTGCCTGTGACAGACAATAAAATCAGCTTGCTCCTTACCAGCACTGTAAAAGTAAAATTTGCAAAGCCCTTGTGAAACTTGCTGAGTCTTTGCCACTTGGCAAGCCCTTTGGGGTGTGGGTCCAGAAGCTCTACAGTCAGTGGCTTGGAGGCTCAGGCAGCCGGGATGGGCAGTGAGATTTGACCCAAGTCCACATCATTCGGCCATGGGTGTCAGAGGCCAGAGCCACATTTGGAACTGGCTGCCCCAGGCCCAAGCCCATGCACCCCCTCTGCCATCCACCAGGACTCTGCTGTCTTTGGGCAGTGACTTGGCTCAAAAGAGTTCGTATCACCCTGATCCCCTCCCGAGGACCTCCAGTCTGTGGCTCTGGATCCCTCATGGGGAGACTGGGCAGTCCAACCCTGTCCCTCAGAGCTCACCCTCTCAGCAGACATTGTGGGGCAGTGGTTCTCCATTCTCCCTAGAAGTCGGCCCCCCCCTTAGAATAGGACCGCCATACTGCGGGGTGTGTCTGTGTGTTTATGGGGCTAGCGCTCTTTGCCTTACTGCCCCTCGAGAATCTGTACCCAGGATAAACGTCCCCTCTTAAACCTATGGCCCCAGCCCCTTCCATGTTTCACAGGAGGAAGCCAGCCCCTGAGAAGGACAAAATCCCGAGTCAGCAGGCGCTGGTGCCAGGGCGTGCCTAGGGGTGAGGGCGGCTCCCCTAGCCAGAATCTGCCCTCCTGTTCGGCCTCGTTGCAGGCGGGTGGGGCGGGCACACAAGTCAGTGCTGCACGTGTACGGGGACTGAGCCATCAGTGCAGCCTCGTGGGAGCCCCAGGGAAGCCAGGCTCGACTCCACGAGGCCTGGGAGAGGTGCTGCTGTGATTCAGTGCCTGCTGAGCTCAGCGCGGGCTCCTTACCTGGCCCTGCCTGGCGACGCCACTCCCTGCAGTGGGAATGGTGAGTGGGGGGTGCTAACACCTCCCAAGGCAAGCAGAGTGGTGCCCACCAGGCCTCCACCCACCCCAAACCTATGGAGCCCCTCGCCTCTGGGTGGAAGCTGAGGTCATGGGCCAGCTAAGGGGTCTTCAGAGCCAGGATCTTGGCACCAAGGGCCCCCTATGACCCTGGAAAAGGTTGGGCATCCTATAAAATCGATGCTGCGGAAGTGGGGGCACCTCCTAGAGGAGGAACAGGAGGCCAACCAGGAGGGAAACGGCCTGTGCAAAGGCCCCTGGGGTGTTGGCCAGCTCTGCGGGCCCAGGCGCTGCTTTGTGACTCCAGCTTCGGGGCCTCAGCCTCCCGATCTGTAAACTGAGACCAGGGATTCCCACCCCTGAGGCCGCAGGTTCTGCCAAGATGTCTGGCTGGACCTTTGTGGGAGGGGTGAGGTGATGATGTCCCCGGAGCCAGACCTGTGCACCTTTTCCTGGCTCAGCGGTGGGGACTGGAAAGGCTTCTGTTTAGGGTTCGGATGGAGAGTAACAAGGTGTGAAAACTCAGAGAAGCCAGGAGCCCCCCAAAGTGCCCTTCCAGGCTCCTCTCCTGTCTCCTCGTTCGCTGCTCAGAGTACACACAGGTGTGGACAAGCCCAGGCCTAGAGGGCGGAAAGAGGGAGTGGGCCTGTTTGCCTACGGTGCTTGTCCCTGAAAGGTCAGTGATAGTAAAGTTAGGTGGTTGTAGAAATGCCCTCAAGGGCCTACTTCAATGCCAGGGGCACAGAGGGACAGCAAGGGGCTTCTGTCTTGGGAAACTCAGAGAATTACTGCCCTAGAAACTAAAACCAAACTGCTATGTGTCCAGCAAGGCCACTGCTGGTTATAGATCCAAGGAAAGCACACCAGATGTCTGAGAGACTTTTGCACCCTATGCTCATGGTAGCCCTATTCCCAGGGCCAAGAAATGAACACAGCCTAAGTGTCCATCAACTGATGAACAGATAAACACACTGCAGTACATCTATGCTGTGGAATACTATTTGGCCATAAAAAAGAACAAAATCTTGTGCTTTGCAGCAACATGGGTGAACCTGGAGAACACTGCTGTAAAAGAAGCCAGGCATAGAAAGAAGAATACCAGTTGTTCTCCTTACACGTGGAAGCTGAAAAAGTTGAACTCATAGAAGCAGAGTTGAGTGATTATCAGGGGCTGGGGCCCAGGAGGAGATGTGGATCAAAGGACCAATTTCAGTTACACAAAATAAAGTCACAAGATTTATTGTGCAGCATGGTGACTATCGTTATCAACAATGTATTGCATACCTGAACATTTCTCAAGAAAGTAGTGTTGTTTTTTTTTTTTTGGATAGGTTCTCACTATGTAGCCTAAGCTGGCCTCTTACCCGAGATCCTCTTGCGTCAGCCTCCTGAGTGCTGGGATTACAGGAATGCACAATATCCTACTCAGCAGATTTTAAGTGTTTTCACCACACTCAAAAACATGAGCTGATATGAATGTATAGCTTGACTCAGCCACTCCAGAATATATCAATATTTCAAAACACCATGTTGTTTTGAACCCTAAATATATGTGATTTTTGTTGTTTTAAAAAAATGAGACGATTGTGCCCAAGCTGGGGGGGGCTGCAGTAGTGCTGTATCCAGTAGCATGGGAGGGGGTGAGGCCAGCTGTCTGGAGCAAGCAGATAAATACAGCTGGTCACTTTGGAATGGGACAGTGTGATAGGGCAGTGGGGCAGGGAGGGAAAGGACAATGTGGACAGATGCCCTGGAAAACCCCTTTGACACTAACTCTCAAACTGAGATCTGGGACCCGAAGTAGCTCTGACAATCTGAGAAAGGGCATTGGGCAGCAGGGACAGCACAAGCAAAGGCCCTGGGGTAGGAGAGGGTTCCACTTGCTGGAATGGCAGCAGGGGCAGTGGGAGAAGAGCTGTGGCCCAGGAGTCCCACCCTGGCACACGGTGACTTCTCTGCCTCCTGTGTCTCTGAACCTCAGCTGGAGTCTCGGGATGAACAGTTCCTGACTCAAGGACACAGTCCCAGGCTATGCGGAGGACCAGGACCCTTCCCCAGGAGACAAACTCCCAGCCTGCCCTGGGCTCAGATGCCCTGGCACGTGCCAGGCTGCAGCTGCTGGGCCCCACCCTGCAGACAGAGCTTGCTCAAGATATGACACCACAGCCTCACGGCAGGGGCCAGCGGTGCGGAGGATGAGGGAGCATATGTCACAGGGCGGGACAGGGAGGTGGGCCGCTGCACTGGGGCACAGGGGCCGGACGGCTACCTGCAGAGCTCTGAGCGAGGCTTCCCTGGGGAGCTGGTGGAGGGGGCCTGGGGGCGCGTAGAGAGCAGAACAGGAGGAGAAGGCAGGGAGGGAGCACAGACGGCAGAGCAGGAGGAGGAAGAGCGGGGAGAAGGCGGGAAGTGGGAGAGGAGGGGCTCCTCTCTCCTCTCTGGGGCAGGCTCTGCACAGGCCAGCAGCTCTAGATAGACATACCACTGTGGAGACAGGTAGGCGGGTGGAGGGCAGCAGCAAACAGGTTACCGCCTGGCAGGCTCCATGGCTCAACTCTGCTGGTCACACGCTCCTGCAAAGGAGGGTGCCCAGCTGGGTCTTCTGGTCCCCGGGGGTCCCATACTCCGCGCCCCGGCAGACTCTGGTGGCTCCAGCGGCTGCCCCGACACGCCCCCTTTACGTCAGGTCCCATCCGGTCCCATGGCTGCTGCGACACAGCCCGAGATCCCCCACCTATTCCTCCTCTCCTTCCTGGCTCAGTGGTGTCTTTTTTTTTTTTTTTTTGTGGTACTGGGGATCGAACTCAGGACCCTGCGCTTGCTAGGCAAGCGCTTATTCCACTGAGCTATATCCCCAGCCCCCCCTGGCTCAGTGGTGTCACCAGACCCTCCAGTCCAACATTTGGCTAGGGCTTGCTGTGCTCCTCCCGGGCAGACACCCCCAGGGCTCACTTATGTGTGTCCTGGGCTTGGCACAGGGAAGGATCCAGGAGGTACTGAAAGCAAGGCAGGAAGCCATCAGCCACGCTCCTGGTCTCCTCCTGAGCGGGGCTGAACTCGGCATCTCCTGCAGTGGGCAGCCTGATGCATGTGAGGGGCCCAGTACAAAGGAGGCCATAGATCTCGGCATCAGACAGACACCCCCAGGCTGCTGCGTGTCTCACTGAGGCAGGGATCAGGCATGGGCAGTGCTGGGGGCTTGGTCCCTACCAGCGTGCACTGAACTGATTTCATCCACAGTGCTAAGCGAAGGGCCCCCAGCACAGAGGGAGGCCATACCTGCCAGTTGCTGTGACCTGGCCTCACCCGGGCCTTCCTTGGAGCAGCCACCTTGTCCACCCTCGCCAGCCTCACAAGGCAGTGTGCCCAGTGGTCCTGGCATCCCGGAACTCGTGCAAGTCCCTGCCCCTCTTGGGCCTGTTCCTGTTTCCAAGTGGCCGAGGGCGCTTCCCTCAGGAGGGAGTAGACGACACCACTCTGCACAGGAGGCCATCAAGGGACGCCATCTATCTGAGTCACACTGCCACATCTCCCTGGGCAGGGAGGAGCACACAGCCTCTTCATGGAGGTGTCAGTGAGGGCCTGGGCAAGTGGCAGGGACATTGCCTCTGAGTCGCAGCCTTCCCCAGTGTTCAGACTCTGGACCCCACTGTCACGCTCACCCACAGCACAGCCCACCCTGGGGACCACCCATAGTGACCAGAGAGGGCCATGACCACCTCCTCAGAAGCCTTTCTCCCCACGTGGGAGACGCCTTAGAGCCCAGGCCTGGCACGGAGCCGGGCACTGTGTGCACAGGAAGCCGGAGCTACGCACTGCCACAGAGACGCAGTAGCCTGCTGAGGTCAGACAGCCGGGACTGTAACTGGATACTGGAACCCCCAACCTTCCACCTGCTACACAGCCCTTAGAGCTGGATATGACCTTTGATATCACTGTGCCTCGTGGGACACAGCCGATACATGCCCAGCAGACTGGCCTCTGCCTGCCTGCCTCTCAGATAGGAGTAGCTCTTGCCACTGGAGGATCCCCCCTGCCACTGAATGTCCCTTAGACGGAACCCGAGACACTAGTGACTCATATTTCAGAGTCTCTATGAGAGACATATGAAGAAACCAAGGCCCTGAGAAATGAAGGGCTTGGGCCATGGCCCCATAGCCAACCCTGAACCAAACCGCAGACTGACCCCAACCATTTTGCCCCTGGGCCCCAAGCAGAGCTGGGCAGCTGAGGTGGAACAGAGCAGGCAGGCAGGGGTGCTGCAGGGGTCTCAGCTCAGTCCTGTGAGGGGCAGCTCCTGCAGAGGGGTCAGAGCCACAGCTTCTAGAATTTGCCTCCCCTGCTCATGACACGTCAGGGGCCCCATGGTCCCTGCATAAGCCTCTGCACTAGGCCCTTCACGTCTCGTCCCAGCACCCCAGCCAGCCCACCTGGAAGCTCCCGGCTCCATGCCAGGCTCTCCTCAGCTTCCAGGCCCGCACCTGCAGGCCCCTCGGCCCCACGGTAGGCACCGTGTTCAGGCCTCATTTCTTCCCTGACTAGAGGGGCTTCCTCAAGGCGAGGGGTCAGCGTGTCCAGCAAGCACCTGAGCTACATACAGTTGCTGCAGATCCAATCAAGGATGCCTAGGGAAGCTCGGGTTCCAGTGAAATGTGATGTTTTTGGGGTAAGTCTGTCCCAAATATTGCATGGGACAGTCATACTAGAGTTGTCCCATGCAATATTTGGGAGACACTTATGTTTAAAACTGTATTTGTCATTGGTCTGAAATTCAAATTTAACTGGTTACTCTGACTACGCTGAGCAACTGCTTTGGGTGCAGGACCCTACCTGTGAGCCCTGATTTCCTTTCTTACGGAACTCAGTGGCCATTTCAGCCAGCGGTGGGAACTGGGGAAGGGCCCAGCAAGGACACGTTCTGCGTGGGCCACTGAGCCAGAACCAGAGGGAGGGCAGTGGGTCTGTTACCCTTGGCCTGGGACACTTCCAACTCTTCTCTTTTGACGTGGCAGGAGCCCCTGTGGCCGCCAGGAGTAGGTAGAGCATGAGGACTGGTGGCCCCAGTGAAAAGAGTTATCCCACAGGCTTCCACTGCTGGAGCCAGGGCAGGACACAGAGCGGCCTTGTCTGGCTGGCTGCTCTCACTCTCCTCAGGGCTGTGACCCCGTGCTCACGGACAAGTGGATTCCTGCAGTATGAAGGGGCCGGGCTGGGAGCAGCCGTGACTGGGGCTGGGCCACCTGCAGCTGGCAGCTCCAAGCTCAGCACGCAGGCCTCACCACAACACAAAAGCCACCGTCTAATTGCCCTGTTTGCCCTGGCACAAGGGCTGATTGGGGCCACGTCCTGCGCTGTCATCCCAGCCCAGAGCTGGTTCCCAGGGCCTTGCATCTTGTCTGCCCAGCACAGTTCCCAGCGTGCGGCCTGTTAACCTTGGGCTGCGGCAGCCTCACCCACCTGCCGGGGCCCCTGGCCAAGCCCTGGCTCCCAAAGCTGCTGGGAGCTGCGACGATCTGACTCCATGCCCAGATGGGTGGGTGCAGGACCAGGTGAAGGCACAGGGCATGGGCTGGCTGCACGCGGGGGCTGCATCTCCCAGGTGAGCTGTGCAGCCTCGGGCAAGTGCGGTTGTTCGCCTCTCTGAGCCCAGGTTCCTCATCTGGAAACAGGAAGAACAACAGTAACTGGAGACCGTGCCTGGTACAGTGCTCTGGTCCGAGGACGTGACATTAAATATGAGCGGGGAGAGGTCCCGGGTCTCTAAGACCACTGACAGCCGATAGGCTGTCCAGCAGCACCACCGTGAAGTTGGAAAGTGAGCAGGCAGGGGACCAGGAGGAGCGGAGAGGTCAAAGGCAAAGAGGGCAGCAGGGTCTGAGGGGCCGCTCAAAGGGCAGGAGGGCCAAGGCCCTGCGTCCCTCCCTCCTGCCACACTCCAGGTTAGCACTACCCTGTGGTGAGAGTTGTAGGCTTTTGTTCCTGAGGCTAATTCTAGCCCCGTCTGGCCCCAAGTCTCAAGCTCAGCAAAGTGCAGAATCTGCTGGCCCCTCTGCTCTGTCAGCGGCTCCCTTGCTAGGGGGTCCCCGAAACTCACCTCCCTGTTCCTATCTCTGTCCTTGGAGGCTGCGTAAGGGATGCCGCCGCCTTCCTCTGCAGGAAGCCTGGCATTTCCAGCAGCTAGTCAGTGCTGTTTGGTGGCGCTGACCAGGGCTCTGTACCGGGTCTGAGGGCCCAGTGTGCACAGGAGAGCCGGAGACACTCGGTACACCGCATCACCAGCCCCCGCTCCCCTCTGGGCTCCACCCCTCCTCCTGTTTGTCCCATGGTGGACTTGCACACAGCTGGGCAACAGCTCGCGTGTCACCTGAGCCCTATGTGCCTAGGTCCACTGAAGGCCTGAGATGTGGGCAAGAGCAACGCACTGTGAGTCATGGCCTCAGACGGTCCCTTCCTGCTCTGCGCCCACTGCCCGTGCAGTGGGTACACAAGCTGAGCAAAGAGGCACAGGGTGAGATGTGAGGAGTTGACCCTGGTTCCCACTGGCTGGGGTCACAGCCCCCAGTGCAGCCTATAGCAGGCCCCTTCCCCCAGCCAAGCTGATGCAAAGGAGGGAGGGGCTCCCAGGACCTCAACCCAGCTCTGCCTCTGCCAGTGCCGGGCTCTGGGGCTTCAGGCCTGTTGGTGAGGCCACAGGGGGCAAACCAGTAGCACAGTGCCTGGGCCTGGCTCTGAGATTGGGCAGACAAGCTGGGGAGAAAAGGGAGCAGCCTCCTGGGGCAGGAAATGTGGAGCAGCAGACAGAAATAAAAGCAAACAGACACATCACCAAAGCAACTGAGCTGTGCGGACTGTGGGGCGTGTGCGTGCGCACGTGTGAGCACGTGCTGGGCTGGCATCTGCTGACACGCTGCGTGTGCGTAATGGTGCAGGCCTCCCACCTGGCCAGTCCAGCAAAGGCCGGCTGTGCCCGGGCTCCAGGGGCTTCTCCAGCACTTTTATGGAGTCCTCACTACCAGACACACCAGGAAACCCACCCGAGACCGCAGCGGGGTCCTTGCTCTCGCCACACTCCTTGCCGCCTGCCTCACATAGAGGCAGTGCCCCAGAGTCAAAGCTCACACAACACAGCTACTTGGTCTGGGGAAAGGCAGGCTCACTGGCTGCATCTTTGGGTTTAGGCCCTGAGCTTAGGGACAGAAGGGAGAGAAGCAGGTCACATTCCTTCCCAAAGTTACCAACTGCCTCACTGTGGTCTGGCGCAGCCACTCCTCTGGCTGGAGCGTGGGGAGCCAACTGCCCCGGCTCAAACACAGCTCTTCCCCTCCCACCCGGGGGAGTCTCTGCACCTCTGCCACACACCATGGTGAAGCACCAGCTCTCATGGGTGCTGACTGCAGGCCTGTCCTCATCCCTTAGCCTGTTCCGACACCGCCCGGCTCCTTCCTCCACAAACGAGTGGAGATCACCTGGATGTGGGGCAGAAGCCTGCAGGCGCTGAGGGCGGGGGCCTTGGTCCTGGCCTTGCCCAGCACAGTCCTCATCGGTCAGCTCCAGGGGCTCAGCCTGGGAAGCACCTTATCCCTGGGAACAGCCCCAGCTTGAAAGGCTTGCCACAGCCTGAGACACCAGAGATAGCTTCAGGCAAGTAAGCAGTCCTGTCTTCAGGGGATGAAACAGGAAGAATAGGGCACAGTGGGAACCCGGGCTGGGGTCCTCAGTGTGTGGCCAAACAGACTAGGAGATGATCTCCCTCCCTGGAACCCATTCAAGGACAGGGCCTGTGTGACAGACATGCTGCTGTGCCCTCAGCACCTGGTCCTGAATCCTGGATCCGAGAATAATACACCCAGAGGCTAAGGATGTGGAGCCTTTGGAGTTGCTTAGCCTCCTTGGCTCCTGCTGCCCCAGCGGAGTCAAGTCCTCCAGGGGCTAGTCCCTATTGGAGGGTGGGAACACCACCACCTCCTCAGGTCCGAAGCCCGAATGAGATGCAAAGGGCCTGGCAGAACCCCTGGTATGCCCACAAACATACCTGGCAGGGGAGAAGCGGCAGAGGCAGCCTTGTGAGCCAGGTCGTGCGGCCCCATTTAACATTAGCACAACACCGAACACAGGCAGTGGTTGCCAGGCTCAGACCTGCAGAGGCTCGGGAAAGGCCAGTATCCTTCCGCCAGCTTCACCGTTCCATCCAGGCTCCCAGGGCCTCCAACTGCACCATCAGGCACAGCCAGCCAGAACCAATTTAATTCCCTTGTGAAACAAAGGGCCCTGGGCAGCTCTGCGCCAAGAAAATGGGTCAGGACAGCAGAGGGGCAAGCTGCTCTGTGATATCCTCCAGCGCTGTCACAGAGCATGTCTCAGGGAGGTGCCACCCTCCATAGACCCAGTCCTGCTGCTGGTCGGGCATTGCTAAGGCACAGGGGAACTGCCACAGGCCTGTATCTGCAGCTGCCTAGATGGGCCGCAAGGAAGCACCCTTGAATGGACACCGGGAAAACAAGGATGTGTTTGGGATGCAGCCAAAATCCTCCAAGGCCTTTGCAAAAAATAATTAAAAAGCAACAACAAAGCAGCAAGAGCAGGGACATCTTGTAATGAGCTCTGGTGACTACAACTCTGCAGGCCAATGAGAAGCAGGCCTGGCTAAGCTTCTGCAGAAGCCACATCCACACTTAATGTCCTGTGATGTGACAATGTACAATGGGGCTGCGTCTGGTAAGCAGGACCAGCTTCATCTGCACTGGCACAGAAGCATACACGAAGTAGCCCCACCTTACTCCCCACTACAACAGGACACAACCGTGATTCCACACACGCCACGCCTGAGCTGTCTCTCACGAGGCCACCAGAAGGGGCATGGCAGGGGAACGTGGGGGACCTTGCTGCATTCCCAGTGTGACACCTGAGAAGCCCAGGCCCAGGTCCTCGTCCTCCTCGCTACACACTCCTAGACCTCACAGATGAGAAGGCAAGATCCAAACATCTGAAAATGATCTCACTGGTGACAAGAGAAGCTATGTCCCTTCCTAGGTCACGCGCAAACCGCCAGGCTGCGCAACCCACAGAAACCACGATTCTCATCTGACAGCCAGGGAGGCTGCAGGGGGCCTCAGGCGGTGCAGCTGAGGTTAGAACCAAGGAGAAAAGGCATGGGGCTCCCCTCCCCTTTCCAGAGCCAAGTTGGTCCCTCAGGATCCCTGCGTCTCCCACCATGACCCCAGGGGCTCATCTCCTGGAACACACACTGGTCTGTCAGTCTGTAGTTGGGCCATCTGACAAACCAGCCTTTGTCTCTCTGGCTAAGTTCAAGGATGGCTCTCATGTCTGTTAGTGGCACCTGGTCTGGGGCTCTGGGTAGGACATGAAATCCTGCTGTGGAAATCTTCCAGAAGGGCCCAGTAGCACCCCCGCCTCAGATGTCCCTCCCCAATGGCAAGCCACATGAACTGCACCATCCAGGCAGGGGGCTGCTGTCACCCAGAGCACTTGGCAGAGCAGCCCACAAGAACAAAGGTAATGGTCACCAGCAAGCTCTTCTTCCCTGTGAGACCATGTCTGGGCCAGCCTTTTGCTGAAGTCTGGAAGAGGCTCTCAGCAGCGCCCATGAATGAGGGGAGCAGGCATTAGAGGCCTAGGACCTGGCTTCCACACAAACCTGCCAACTCCAAGCTCCTAGCTGGTGACCTCGAGTGGCATGGGACGGAGGGTTCCTCACAGGGCTGTTGGGGCTGAAAATAAGAATGCTCTGGGTGCTTGGCACTGGGGATGGCAGCTACTCTCATTCTGATCCAGGGCTCTCTAGGCCATGCCTCTCTTCACACGATACCTGCCGAAGTCTCCAACAGACCCTGACTGGCAGCCAGCACAAGACTGCCAAATGCGCCATGGCACCTGCTGTGCAGGAAGGCCAGTGCCCACTTCACTGAGCCCTCTTCAGCTGGGAACTAGAAAAGCACTGGGTTCCAGTCTTTGGGTTCTAGCTCTTAAAGACCAAAAAATTAAGAGCAAGGCCGTGGGCTTTGTTCTGGGGAAAACAAAACTCACAGCCACGAATGCGGTGCCCTGACTTGCCAGCCGAGAGTAGACAGGCTCTGTGGTGCCAACAAGAGGCCAGAGACAGCAGCTGATATGCCAGTCTTCCTGTGCAGACCCGCAAGGGCTGTGACCGCCGCCAGCATAACCAGGATGGGCGTAAGCAGCAGTAAACAGTTCCTGTCCGATGTGTATTAAGTCATTCGTTTATTTCTCAAGATGTGCACACTCAAGTATTAGGTTGGCCAGGACAACGCAAGGCTCCTGGGTATGTACAGGTCCTTCGATGGCTTGGGCTACTGACACTTTATAGCTAGTGCACCACACACACGAGAGAAAACAGGAAGCCTAAAAACCCCAAGCCACTCCAAGAAAACAGAGGGAGGGGGCAGGGTAACAACGCAGCATCCCCTGGGGGAAACTGATGCACGAGGAGGGAAGTACAGAGGGTGGAAGGCGAGCTAACTCTGATCTCCATCAAGTGCAGCTCCGTGGGGATGGTCAGGGGATTGAGTTTAACAGGTCCTTCAGGAAGCTCTCTGGATCAGTGATTTCTGACAGAAGACCTGCAAGACACAGTGGCAGAGGGTGGGAAAGGTGGTGTGCACAGCCCCCAGCCCCGCGGAATCATGCTGCGCTTTCACGCATGGAACACGCTGTGCCCCAACAAGCTCCAACATGGCTGCTCACTATGTACCAGCAAAGACCAGGGAGAGAGTCTGGGGGCCACAAATGCTCTTCCGCTCGAGGCAGGCGCTGCCACCGGTAACAAAGTGGCAGAGGCCAACCTGAGCTTCCCAGACCCGGCTCTCATGCTTGCTCGAAGGTCACTGCAGGGCTTGCAAACCCCTGGAAGCACATGTTCCAAAGGGAGTATGCACACAGCTCTTACCATTTCCTCAGAGGGATCTGGGACCATGGAAATGCTAATGCCACTGCCCTCAAGGGTGAGAGGAACAGGAGAAGAGGACGGGACCTTAAGTTATTCTGATCCCACCCCCACACCTGGTTTCCTGAGCAGGCACTCCATTTCTTCAACCATCATATGGAGACAGTAGGAAGCCCTGCTGTCTTGCTGTGGGAGTCCCATGAAGCCCTCTTTGAGCAAGTACCTGGCTCAGAGGTTGCCCATGGTCCCCATGCCACCTGCACCAAGCAGGACACGGGAGACACAAAAGCCTCCATTAGATGTGGTGCCTGAAGACCAGGCAATGTCCCAGGCCGAAGCCACCTCTGAGTGCTCACCCCAGTGCAGAGAGGAACACACAGACCATTCTTGGTTGGCATGGAAGGGGTCTTTGTTCTTGGACTAGAACAGGGTGTGTCTGACATTCTGAAGTTTCTAACAGCTTAATAATAGTAGTGAAGTCATGCTATGAAGCCTGACCCAGGAGTGGAGGCTATAGGCTCCCTGCCTACAGGAGGCCCCAGGGCTTTCTAGAAAAAGTGCTTAGCTGGATCTGGGCTGGAAAGAAAGGAATTCACACTCCACATCATTCCAAACCTTCAGCAGGTCTTGTTCTCAGAAAAATGCTAAGAGGAAATGTCAATGGAGGCATCCTCCTGATCGTGGGACCCGAGGGGCTCCTTCCCTGCCTCTGTTCACAGTCCCCACAGTGAGTACCTGGAAATGCTAAGGTAGTGACCCAAGCTAACAGAACAGGGCTCAGCCAGGTCTGGTTGCCCTGGCTTTAGCTCAAGGTAGCTGCCCTTGAGGACAACAGCAACAAGGGCCTTGGTACAATAGTACCCACAATCTGCAAATAACTGAATTTTCAACCCTAGGTGGATTTTCCCAGATCTGGACCCAGTTACCTATGGTCACATAAGCTTGGGTATGAAATCTAAACAAATTTTAATGTTTATGCAATTTGTTATATAAAGACTAAGTGCACAGGGAAGAGGTGAACTTCAGTTTGGCTAGCTGCGGGATGAAGAGCTGTCTGGCCCCATCTCACAGGACAACTGTTCGAAGTGCTGCCCCATTCATTCACTCAAGAGGTGCTCTTTGCTTGCTATTTACCATCTATTTAAGTATCAGAGTAAAAAGTGTCCACTTCTTCCTGGGGACAGCTGTGACATAAGAAGTCTTTGTCCCCAGAAGGCAAGAGGAAGACAGATGCACTCTTTTTCACATGGTAATTCCCTGAACTGTCCAAAAAGCCAGGAGGAAAAAGGAGCCCTAACACTTCCTGGCTACACCCTGGGCCAGGAACCTCCAACACTGTTTGCACACATCTAGAATTGGCACACACAGAGCTGCTGGCCAGGCAGGTGGCCTCGAACGGGCGTCTCCCATACAAGGGGCAGCCCAGAGCCTCAGCGCAGCGAGCTTGGCATTCACATGCTGCTCTCTGGGGCTTCAGTGGTAGCTGCTTCACACCGGTGTTTCTTGTGCTGTGCAAGGATAAAGCTTTGACCAGCGCCACTGACGCAGACAAGGGGTTCTGCAACAGATGCTTAAAATCAACACCTGGACACTGACCAGCTACGTCGAGGAACTCTGAGAAGGTCTCCACGGGCATGAACTCCTCCTGGAAGGTTTTCAGGGCTCTGTCGGCAGCTTCGTAAATGGGCATGTCGTTGTGGCGGATGTACTCTGCCAGAGAGCAGGACCAGCCGCCCTCTGTGTTGCTGGTAGGCACCTTCTACAAGAACAGTGGATGGGTTACCAAATGCCTCCGTTCTCTGCCACCGGTCTGTGGAGCCATTTTGGCCCCAGGGAAAGAGAGCCTTCCACCTGTGCGTCAATCCCTTCCTGGAGATGTGTGCTGCCTCTGGGATCAGCAGAACTGAAGTCACTTCTCACTGAGCCTCTTATACACTGTGCCGCCTGAACACAGGGCTGCATCCCTCCCTCCCCACACTTCCCATCTCCACTTCTTAAGCAAGGGAGGCATCAGTATGCATCCACTAGGCTGTTCACTTGGGCGAGAACGGGGTCCAGCACGAGGACACTCAGGTACAGCCTACTGTACGTGGGGCTGGTGCGATTTGCAGAGCACAGGCTTACCCACACAGAGGGTCACAGCCATGAAGGCTGACCAAGGGCTAACTGGGGGCAGGGCACAACCCCCTAGAGAAGCACATCTGGAGCTTGCAGCTAGCTTGAAAGTGTGAGAGAAGAGTGAGCTTGGCTATGAACAGCTGGATGTACAGGTCTGGGCTGAACACACTAATCCCTCACCACAGGGCTGTCTACTTCCCAGAGGCAGAGCACCTCCTACAAGTCTCTGGATGCTGAAGCCTGTCAGAGTCCAGAAGGCAGGGGTCTTACATCCTCGCAGAAACAGGCTGGGCCCCCCATGACTTCCTTACCTTAAACATGCTGTAAATGAGGTCGACCAGGGCCCAAAAGAGAAGGGAGGAACGATAAGCAGAATAATCCTTCACTGCTTTATCTGTCAGCCTGGAAAAGAAAATCAAACCCAATCCCATGAACTCCCTGCAAGGGTACTTACAAGGACAAAGCTAAGCATTCTGGGACCAAAGCAAGTCACCACAATCTATACATCACGTGGCTCAAACTAGTGCTTGTTTTCTTGGGAAAAAAGCAGTTGTGGGCAAGAGATTCTGAAACCCTCGGACCAAGAGGTTTATTTACTATCTGAAATTCAGCTCACTCACTTGGCCCGACCTCCCAAATTAGGGTAAAATGAACAGCGGGAGACAGTTCAACAAGGAACCAAATGCCTCCTGACTTAAAGAAACACAAGCCCCACATGAGCTGCCGGATGTGGTGGTGCCTAACAAATGAAGCAGGGGGAGCGGTGTGCAGCTCGGGTCCTGGGTTAGAGTTCCAGCACTTTAAAATGAGGAGGAGAGAGGGGACATGGTTCTACTTCAGTCATTGCATTTGTATTAGAAGCTTTATAAACAGCCAGCAGATCCAAAGCAGCTGAACAGTCTTCTGTCAAACACATGCTCTATTAGAAAACAGAGTTGGCAGAAAATTGCTGTTGAGCAAGTAATGTCTAGGATGGAGCATGCAACCACCCCAACACCTCCTAAAATCCTGGGGTAATCCCAGCTGCTCACCACACCCCTCTGCTTCTAACCAGCATTGTTCCCACTTGGTCTAGTGAGTCAACTCAGGATTAAAGATCAGGCAGGGCCTGGACTGCTGGGGATGCTGCAAGGTCCATGCCACCTTGGCAGATGCTCTTGGCTTTCGGAATGATTACATACAGGAAGACCCTCAGCACAGGGAGCAGGCATCAGCGTCAGGGTTTGATTTCTACCATCCCAAGTCTGTGAGAGATTTCATTAGGTAATGACCATGATGTTTCTAGTGAGCATGGAAAAGCTGGATGAGTCCTGTCACCGAGCACTCCAGAGGACACCTGGGTCGCATTCCACGATCGAAGAGACAGGCATTAAAGTGTTCCGCACCAACTGAACATTAAGTTCAGGACTAAAACGCATGTGTATGTGCACGAATAAGACAAACAGCTGCGTCATTTACTACAGTAGCTAGAACTGACGGCCTCAAGGAAAGGAAATGCCTAATGTGGGAGGGGCCATCCACGCCTGCACTCAGAGACTTTTAAAGCACAAAAGTTAAGTAAACCAACAAGATTTCCTGTGTGCAAAAGCACGCTGCGTGTAAGCCCCTCTACCCCACAGCATGCACGTTCTCTCCTGCCTACCAGCCTGAATACAACTGTATATAAGTGAAAATGCCCAACCACTTCCCTGTGCCCAAGTCCTGGCAGGAAGGGTACCACCAAACAGGGCTCTGCTGGAAGCCTCCGCAACTCCCAGGTGTAAATACCTGCAAGTTTCTAGCAGAGAAGGAACTTCTGAATATAAAACACACAGAGGTCAGCAGCTTGTTTGAGCTGCATTTTCATGTATCTGCTACTGGCCACCACCCCCAGACACGACATAGGAACTAGGACAAAGCTTGTTGCCAGCAACACTGCCCCACCAGGATGACACCGTCTAGATGCCTTTCCCCCTGGTCTCTCCTCCAAGGGTGTCCAAACCCTGAGCAAGTCCTCAGTGCTTCTGCTAGACTGTTTCGTGGGTGGGAGGCCCTTGTCTGGGGCTGTCCTGCTTTGGTAAGCAGGGATCATGGAGGACCCAGCCCAACTTAATTATTTTTAAGGCTAATTAATAAAGGTGACTAAACCGCCACAGAGAAAATGGCAATGCATAAATGCAGAGCACCCTCATTAAGCTGTAACCAAACCAACTTTCCTGAATGGCCTGAGACAGGAGTGAGTTCTAGTCTCCCAGCTGAAGGCAGAACCAGATTTCACACCTGCCATGGATACAGGTCAAGTCTGACTTATTAACAGCCTTGCAGTCTCTCAAGATCTAACACTTGATATCGAGCAGCTGGTTAACTTAATGCTCAGGCTCTTGGGAAACCCTGAAAAGTGATAAATCTGAATTGGGCCATGGTTACACAGGAATCTAACAAGACTCACTCCCTCCCACTCTACCCAAACAGGCTAGTCTTGGCCAGATTCAGGAGGATAGTTCCAGATTCAATTGGCCAGATTCAATAGGACTGGTCCCTCCAGGGCCGTGAAGTGCTGCCCACAAATGGGCGAAACTTGGTGTATCAGAGCTGATGGAGCCCGAGATCCAGGTGTGCCGATTCACATTCCTCCACTTGGTTTGTCATCGCCATGGGCCTTTTTGAAAGTGTACCCCCTTGCTTCCTGCTTGGTCAACATATGTGAAAATGATTCCTTTGATCCTAAGCTAAAGGATCCAGAAATCCCAAGCAGAATTGCAGGGACAAATCTTCCAGAAATGAAGCAATAGTATGTTTCACTCAAGTGGCAAAAGCCAGCTCCCAAACAAAAACCTACGGTGGCTCCCTAGGGAAGCAGGGACAGTTCAGGGCCAGCATCAGCAGCCTGAGTGGTGCCGGAATCTCCTCTACGCAAAGCAACCCTGCAGTTGTCTCGAACAGCTGAGGGTGACAGTGGTACTGGTTTGCAGTTGTTTCTTTCAAGACACCTACCATCTGACCCAAACTGTGGCACAAGGTCACACAAACAGGACCACTTCCTGAAATGTGGCTCCTTCTTTGGGAGCTGTCCATGTGAACAGGAGAGTGAGTTTGGAAGAAGGGCTCAGAACACAGCAGAGACAGGAAAGGAGCGTGCCAAGGAAAGGATGAGCTTTTAATTATCAGGAATGACAATCCCCGGCCACAGCCATGCTAAAACTTCCCCAGTGTATGCCAAAACCAGCAGGTCAGCAAACCTACTTATATCTGGCTTAGCCTCCTACAGCCCTCATCCCATTAGGCGTATCACCCACTGCCTGGCTGGCTTCCCTGAATTTCCTACAACAGGTAAACAGGGCTCCATCTTTCCAGTGGCTGAACGCAGAACCCAGAGGGGATGAGGCAATCACCAGCCATGGGCCAGGACTTGGTGTGACAGACCAACGGCACTGTCAGATGAGCACGCCTCCAGCTAGCACACAGGGACAAGACACCTGAAACACAGCACGAGGGTAGATTCCAGGCAGCAGCTTCAGACACTGACCTGGTGGCTCCCCCTGGAGCCACTGCACGGGCCTGTGAGGTTACCAGCAGCCTCCGCAGGATCTCCACACGTGTGGCTCTCCACTGCTCAGGGGGCAGGACGTGCAGGGCCAGGACTGTGAAGTAGTAGGGTCCATCCACGTCAAAGGCACTTTCCACCCACTTCTCCTTGGGCTGTTCTAAGAAGCCTTGGAGATTCTTCTCTTCTCTGGACGTTGCTCGGGTCCTAGAAGAAAAGGGCATGGGAGAAGCAGGAAAGCATCAGGGAGCCACACAGGAGGGACTGGCTCAAGGAGCCATCTTTTAGCAGAGCTGGTTGAAAACTGGCATGGCTGAACCAGTCCTCCTGGCAACCCAAGGCTCTGGCTCCCAGGCCCTTCCACTTGACCCAGCTCTCAATACCCCTGGTTCTTGAGTATCCTGCTGTTGGGCACATTCTCTAACACTCGAACATGGACGTGTGCCGAGTACTCTGGAAATGCACAAGTGACTTTCCCAAAGTCATCCAGGCTGTACGTGATGGACACAAAATGTCAACCCAGATTTCCTGACCGGAGTCTTCAGCCTGACCTCTCCCTTTCACCACGCAGACTCACCACATGTAAGTGGTCTGCACTAAACATGCACCTAGCTCTCGCTGTCCCATGCCAGCCCCCTCTGTCCTTCATTAGAGCCGTTTCTGCCAGGCAAGTGCCATGGCTCACTCTTTCTCCTGCCTAAGTTGCAGGGATGATCACAGCAAACTCAAACGCCAGGCACTGTTCCCGTGCTATATGTGGATTATCTCTAATCCTCACAAACCCCTGCAAGACAGGTACTACTACTGTCTCAGTTTTACAGAGAAGAAAACTAAAGTACAGAAGAGCTAAATACTTTAACCAAAGTCACACACTGAGGAAAGAACCGGGCCGAGAACCATGGTGGTCTGGCTCCTGAGCCTATCCACCTCCCTCCCTACAGTGAAGTTCTGACTTGTGTCATGGACCCAGCTGAGAGAGCCCCTAGGCCTTCCTGATTTGGTGTTTCTGGCCACACTCTCCTTATAATCTGGTTGGAGTTCTCGTGCCACTAATTCTTGATGCTCTACTCTACCTCAGTGTGTGTATAGAAGGAGAAAAACAGGACAAGCACCTGCCAGAATCTCAGTTCCCAGGTATGCGGATGGCACTGCCGCCGCCATGTGGGTATAGGAGGAGAGGTGTGAGGATACCCTGCTTCCTTCTGCTCCCTGCAGAATGGGCATGGCTGGGAAGGATGGAGAGACTTGACTGAACCCGCCAGCCTGCAGGATCTGAGACTTCTGGCCAGGCTTCTGACCTGCTCACGCTCCGCTCTGGCTCCATGTGGCCATGGTGTGGTAAACCTGCCTTTGTACAGAAATATTCCCTGTGACCAAGCTCATGCCAGCATCAAATGGCTAGTGAGAGAAACTGTGCAGCTGAGAAGCAGAAGCTTCCAGGGCCACCTCTGTTGCCCAGTGTAACTGCAACAGAGCCAACTCCCCTCCAACTCAGGACATGGGTATGAGTTCCAGACATCTGCCATGTAGGGACACTGACAGCACAAGTTACCAGTTCTATCTCAGCTGGGTAAATCATGGCTAGTGTTCTTCTCACTGCAGCTGCTTCTCTGCCTGGAGAAAGGAGCAACCCACTCCACCACATGACTGCCAACAGACTCATCTGTTCAAAAGCTGCAAACAGCCAGGGCCCCAAGAACACTGACAATCAGCACTGCCAGCCCCGTGGTGGGTCCTGGACAGTGGGAAGCTCTGTGGCATCAGCGAGGCCAGGTGTCTCTTGACAGCCCAAGTAGTTTGGCAATGATGTAATGTGTGCTGACAGTGCCCTGCCCTACGTCTTTAACAATGCTGCCTGCAGCCTCGTGGTTAGCCTTTTATTTCACAAGGACAAGGAGGAAGGAGAAAACAACACTGGTGACGAGAGAAGACCAGAAAAGACAAGAGCTGACAGTCCTGTTGCTGCAGTGGACTCTGAACAGCCTTTCCACTGGCTGCCGGTTCTCCGCCTGCCAGAGCTGGATGGCTCTACTACAACAGGTCCTGCCAGCAGCACTCATTCACAAAAATCCAAAAGCTACTGCAGAGTAAACCTCTTAACTTGCTTTAAAATCTAGACTGCAATTCAAGAACATGTTCCACACCCTCTGAGCACTTCTTTAAAATCACACTTTAGCTGACACTCAACTATTCCAAAATGTGCACACAGATACATCTCCTTGCTTCCTGGCTGCCTTCCTTCTCGGTTGATTTTCCCAGATAATCTTCAACATTTCTTCCCCTTACACTTGCCAGAAGCATTACTCACTGAAGAGAACACAGGGATAACAAGCCCAGTCTCCCATTCATGAAGTAGGGCCCCACTGTGCCGCAGCACCTTGACAGGAAGCCTGCGCCTGTGGGAGCTCGTGCGCCCCTGACTAATGATGTGCTGTGCTCCACCCTATGACCCTGGTTCAAGAGGAGTCCTGAAAGTGGCAGATGCAACTCCTCCTATTTCCTGCTGCCCTCTGGTCTAATGCCAGTCTAAGGATGCAGTCTCCAGCTGCTCATAGTGGGAAATGAGATAACTCTGGAAAGTCACCCTCACTGCTTTATTCTGCATAACCCCAAAAAGCTGCAGATGAACAGCCCTATCTCAGTAAAGGCCACCTAAGGTAAGCAGGGAGGTCATAGAAAAGCTGTGGGATCTTGCTGGACAGAGATAAGGGGGCAGGTCAGTCAGGGTATAGGACCCTGAGCTGCAGGATACTGACGTGTTCAGGACGTAAAGCACAGTGTGAATGATGTACGGGATCAAGTGGATGTTACTCTCCCGGCCACCCCCGCCAGTGTCTGCACTGAACGACTGCTCCATGGCGAAGCGCAGGAAGAGCAGTTTGATGTCGTGGATGTTGAGCTGGTACGTGGGCTCCCGCTGGCCCGTACATTCCTGGAGGTAAGTGTTGTGCCTAGGGAAAAGCAGAACAAACGCTGAAGCTGGGGAGGCCGAGAATTGAGGTGAGACCTCCTCTGCACCTGACCTGATGGGCTACAGAGGTTAACAGAAGACAGAACAAAAGGAAGAGGTGAGAATGCGGACTGAGCCGGTAGGCACCCAAAACCATGAGACACCCTCACTTCTGCTATGGCTGCGTGTGAAGCCTCCTGTCTAGGGAAGCTGGAGAAGCTGCTACATATGGGGGGTTCCATTTCTTTGTTCTTTATTTTTTCCAGTCTTGTAAGACAAGGTCTCACTAAGTTGCCAGGCTGGGCTTGAGCTTGCAATCTTCCTATATCTCAGTCTCCTGGAGAGCTAGGATTACAGGCATGTGGCACTGATCCATTCTCACCAACAAGGTGATTTATCCGTAAGAATGATCTCTTCCACTTCTAAGTACGTTGTTTTTGAAGTCAAACTACATTTGTCTACCCAGGTCCTGCCCCTTATTCACTGGGTGAGCTCAAGCAAACTGCTCCATCTCTCTGTGTTCCCAATTCCTTGAACTGTGGTATGCATAGAATTGTAACACATGGTAAGCATTTACACATGGAACATGCTGCTCACAAAACATGAAACTATAACTCTTATCATTACTACTACCAGGTAGGTGCCTGGTCCATGGTCAGCACTCTTTCATCCATGAGCCTTAAAACAGGATTTGGGGAGAGGAAACCACTCCACAAGGCCCTAACTAGACATAAGGACCCTCAGAGAAGCTTCATCTGGCCCAATCTGGATTTGAAGGAATACAAGAACCTTGAAAACAGCCTGGTCACTAAGCTTTCATTATTTAAACATCAGAGCCAGATACCATAAAAATGAACTCTGGGAAATTTGGTTTTAAGGACTATGTCAGGGGTTCCACATTGAATGTCATAAAATCAACAAAGTAAGAGAGAACACAACCAAGGAAAACTTTTACACAGTGCCTCGTAAACTGCGAGTACTGATTTCTCTCACTCTGTGGGTGGGCCTCAACAGGCCACCACTTCAGTAACCACTCCAACTCACCTCCCAAATAGCTGTGGACAACTACCTGTCCAAGGCACAGAGACATGGATGCCCAATGAAGGGGACAAGAAATACTGTTACCAGGGTGGGGTCCATAGCTGGTCCTGCCCCTATCTGTAGGAATCCCCTGCTTTCTGCCATGGGAGATGCTCAACACTCACCTTGCCAAGCAAGTGGCAAAGGCTGATTCAGGGACATGGGGCCCCCAGACTGGAAGGAGCCCGTTGCACTTAGTGTTGGCGTTCTGCAGGGCAGCACTTTCCCACTCTTCCCGGCCTCGAGCCAACCTAGATGGAGAGAGCAGAGAGCCAAGTGGCTGGCAGAACTAACCTGGTAACCAGGCACCTGTGTTCAAGGGCACTGGGGCTCACGAATACTAAGCATGTCAGGCCACGCACCCGACCCTGTGGAAAGAATCAGCTATTTGTAACCTCCATACAGTAAATGCTGCCTTCACTAATTCAGGTAGCCAAGACTGCTCTCACACGCTTTGGGCCCGAGCCAAACATCTTTTCCTAATGTGACAAGAATAGCTGATAGGCCTATATGGTTTAGGGTAGAATACCCTACCCCAGCCCCAAGACTAAAGAGCAGATTTAAAACCTCAGAGTCAGCAGTCCAACCCTCTGCCAGTCTGGACCTTGGGCAAGGCCTATGGCTCACAGTAACACAGAACTGCAGCCCATGAAAAGGAGGG
This sequence comes from Dinomys branickii, assembly GCA_004027595.1. NCBI lineage: Eukaryota > Metazoa > Chordata > Mammalia > Rodentia > Dinomyidae > Dinomys > Dinomys branickii. Next base: position 90,654 of record PVLD010000664.1, read on the forward strand.
GAGGCCCTGGGTGCCCCTAAAGTGCCACTCTGCAAGAGCAAGTACCTGACAGCAGCCAGGTGACAGTCATAGTGCACGATGTTGAAGTGGGACACGGTGCTGTAGCCCTGTTGTTTCCGGGGCTTATTCTCCAGCTCCTCCAAGGCTACCCGCTTAGTGAAGGTATAAATTCCTAGCACCTTCGTGGGCTGCAAGGAACATAAAAAGGAGTGATGGGGAGAAATTCCACCTCAGGCTGTGAAGGACGTGAAGTGGAGCAGGAAGGCCTGAGTGTCTCCCTTCCTAGGTGATGCCTGGGATTCAGGAGGCTTTCAGGAGGGAAGTGCTTGGGCGACTGGGTAACCTGGCTTGGCCATGGATGGTTCTCACCAAAACTCATGTTGAGGCTGTGTTGTTCAGGGCAGTGCTGAAAGGTGCCGGGATCTTTAGGAGGTGATTAGGTCAAGGGAGAGAACTAACAGAGTTCTCTCAAGAGGAGTGTGCAAAGTGACCCTAGCACCTCTCCCAGCTATACCTTGTACACCTGCCTCTCCTCCTCATGGTCCTTACCAGAAACCTAGCTGATTTCAGCAGCATGCTCTTGAGCTTCCAGAACTGTGAGCTAAATAAACCTCTCCTTTATAAATCACTCAGTCGCAGGCATTTTGCTATAGCAAGAGAAACTGGACCAAGCACTGGTGACAGCTGGCATGTCAGCACAGCATAGTGAAGGGAGCAGCCAACAGGAGAGGCTGTGCAGACAGCGCAGAAACACAGCCCCAGCTACCCTTGCTCTCTCTGCACTTCATCCATCTGGAAACGCAGAACACAGTGCCTTCTCAAAAAGTCACTTGCTTCTTTAAAGCTGTCAGGCAGCTGTGAGGAGGCTGTACTACAGCAGGACCAACAAGGGCACTTGCCCTTCCACAGCCTGGGTGTGAGAAATGAATTCAAGTTGGACAGAAGAAGCCATTGCCTAGGTGGTTAGTGGAGCAAGCAGGTCACTTGCCACTCTTCTCCTTGCACGTGTAATGTAGTGTGGATGCTACAAAGTGGGGTTCTGAACTTCCTAGTCATCCAGAAAGGAAGCAGAACGGTGTTCTGAACACCCAGGTCTGGAGTCAGGATAGCACTGCCTGAACATCTGGCTTTGTTATGTGCCCTTCATTTTCTTAACCATAATCTAGGGCTTTGTACCAGTGTAGATACAATTACCCAGTTGCCATAAAGCTCCAGGCATGAGGCCTAGCATACAGAAGGAATCCGGTGAGTGGTGCCTGTCCACGACGATGAAGGTATCCATGAGTCTGCCTTCTTGCCCATAAAGGGGGCATCTGGTCCTGTTGTCAGTCTCTTAAGACACAAGCCTTGACTCCAGCCTATCTAAGAATAAATGGCCCACAGGAGAGAGGTACCCCTAGAAACGGCCAACCATGCCAGCGAAGCCCACACCTTGGGACCAACTGGCACCCAGGTCAGATACCTGAAACTTGTACCCTTCCCTGCAGATGCAGCACGTGAGGCCCGGCTCCTCAATCAGCTCTTCCATCTGCTTCAGGAGTGCTGTCTTTGTTACCACCTGGCCCTTTTCGTTTGTCTGTGGGAGAAGCCAGGCAGTGGGTCACAAAGGGGATTCCCACAGCCACTCCCACCCTGACTTGGGAACGCTCAGGAATACACACTAAGAACTGCCGTACAGAGCGGGGAGCCCTTCAGTTGTCTTCTAGAGACAGGAAGACCTAGATTCTTCTGCTGTTCTCCCCTTCTGACAGAAAGCACTGAAGCACAGGTGGGAAACTGGCACATTACCACATGCCACCCCCAAAGCACCCTTTCTTTGTATCAGCAATATCAGGTCTCAGCCACGAAGGACTGCTATCTTCTGATTCACGTGCTGTCCCCATACAAGTGTCAGACTGCGAGCCTCTAGCAGGGGTGCTGCCTCTTCCACGGCAGGACAAGGAGAAGCACAGAGCCCTGTGTGCCAAGCACACCCTCTTCACAATCCTGCTGGCCGCTTACGGTACCAGCTGTGTGCCTTGCCCATTTACTTATCAGTCTCAGCCTCTTCTGAAAAATGAAGAGTGAGATGCTCCAGCACAGAGCAAATGCCCCTACATGACGGCTGCCGTCTCCATTTTTACCATTGTTGTGAACTTGCTATGGTGCTTAATCCTGAGTCCCATCGATCTAGCAGAACAACAGCCATCACATCTCTGCGGGTGCCCAGCACCTCTAGTTCCTGCCTCTTTCCCTTGTCTGAAGCACAGCAGGCTGCCCCATGGCCATCTCCTCACAGAAGGCACCCAGGGCAGTGGCTTTACCGTCATGCCCAGAGTGCCCAGGGCCTTCTGCCTCATCGCCATGGCCATGCGCTTCTTCTCAGCCCTTGTCTCTCTGCGGGCTGCGTCAATTTTCTTATTTACATCAGGATGTTCCCGCAGGGCTTCTAGGAGGTTCTCTGCCAGTGTTCCAATGCCCTCATCACTGGACACCTGCTCCAGTTTATGCAGGTTTGTGATGGAGTCAGTTCCGATCAGAACCTGCCAACAGAGACCAGGGAGATTTGTGCGTCCAATCATGTAGATAAGCCTTTTAGGGAGCTTAAAGGTTTACAAAGTCAAGAAATGTGCAGTTTTATACCATCTGCCAAGCTGCCCTCAGATTCTTTGACTCTATACTTCAAGAGATAGACAAATGGAAGGTGTGACTCTGTCACTGACCTCTGACTAGTACTACACTCTTTAGCTCCAGCATTCTCACGTACAAAACTGGGAATAAAACCAGGGTTGCTGTAAAGATTAAAAATTAGGTAACATGCAAAGGAGTCAGCACAGTGAAGAGCTCAGCACAAGACAGCCTCACCCATAGGAGCAGCAGCACCCAAAGGGCCTGTGCTCCCCAGGCAGAGCTGGCCCAGGCACTCACAAGGACTGTCCCACCTCTTCATCTGGGACCCTTTGAGACACCAAAACTGGGGGAGTTTTCTCAACCTAGGGATATCAGAGGCCAACTACTACATGTGGGAATGGAGATTAAGAAACACATTTAAACACAGATTATCAAAGCCTGTGTTCAAGAAGATTGGAAGTCAAGTAGGACCCTTTGCGATTGGGAGTGGGAAAGTCGGAACACCGAAGGCAGGTGTGGTCTGGAAGTGCTGAGCTCACTGGGCAGCATCCCCACATCAGTGAAGTCCCCACACCCCTGCCACAAGTAAATTGATGGCAATTACTATATATCTGACAATAAACTGAAAACAACAAAGCCAGCTTGCAATGTGAAAGCTCAGCAGTCAGCGCAGATCATTTATTAGCTCATAAATCTATTCTCACCACAGGTACACTTCAAATTTGTGCCTCAGCAAAATTACATGTTAACTCATGTCTCATGCTCCCAAATGCTGAGCCTGTACTTCACGTGCTAGGGAACTTTTGCACAAGCACCCCAAACACCCTTAATATTTGTGTGTGTGCGTGTGGGACACACGCATGTGGAGCAGCTTTAGGTGCTGCCCTTGCTAAGCTCTCACGTTGCAGTTAGGCACAGGCTACACATGCACAGCACACGCAAACTCTCCTCCCGTAAGCTTCCTGTCCTCCACTTCCTTCAATGGCACTGCCACTTCCCTCATCGCCAGACAAGCAGCCTTCTTGACTCATCCAGCGTCTTTACTTTTGTGTGCAATCTCCAAACCCCATTTATTTTACCTCTCAGACCTCTGTTGATTCTGTTTACAGAATCATGTCGTGCACCTTGATCATGATAAAAGCCTGCTCATCTTCCTCCTCCAGTCTCAACTCTCTCCAATCTCTCCTCTGGACTATGGCGGGAGAAACCCCGCACCCCTCTCCACAGCAATTACACTCTGTAAGCTCTGGCCACACCTTGCCTCCCTTCCACAGCTGAGGCAGAACAGAAAACAGTGGCAATGGTGCAACAAATGTCTAATGCCTGGCCAGAAGTTCGAACTGTTTTAGAGTCTGGTCCACCACACCCTCACAGTTCAACTGCTGTGTGGAAGACCCGTGAGATAATGAAGCCCTGCTTAAGACAGAGCGGATGAAATCACAAACAGAATTTACGACCCTCTGAACACAAACACAGAGAACTAGATGACCTCTTAGAGTCTGAGAGTCCCTTCTACTCATGTATCACATGGCATGAGATATACCTCAGGGTGAATCAGGTGGTTCTATCTGTTCAGTACGTGGTAGGCAGAAGGGAACACACGGCTCCCTCTGATTACATGTCCTATCTACAGAACAGGGTCAAAATGCATCTAGATACTCACCTGAGTGGCTGGGTGCTGGATGGCCAGACCCCAAAGAAGCCGCAAGATAAATGGCAGGGCTGGGCGAGACAGAAACTTTTTCCAGATGTCAGCATCCAAACTGCAAAACAGAAGAAGGTGGGCATATTAGCAGGCCAGGGGAAGCAAAGGACCTGGAAGCCAGTCAGTGATTCTGGCTTGCTGAAACTACCCATGGTTTTAAATGTGGCCCTCCAAGAATGCCATAAAGAATCAAAAAGAACAGCCCAGCTCAGCTGAGAAGCCGGACAGCAACGAGCACTTTGAACAGACACCAACGAGCTGCCGTCCTTTTCCCAACAGCTGAACGGGCCCTTCAGTAGGTAAGAGCTGCCCTGCGCGCTTCCAGGAGGAGAGGGCCCCGAGGGCAGAGAACACGCACGCACGCAGGCACACACGCACGCAGGCACGCACACAGTTCTGCACCAAAATGAGTAGGCACAGGACGGCAGGGCAACAGCAAGCCCTGAGGAAGGGCTCCTCACTTCTTGGCAGTGGGGATATGCTTCTTCATGTAGTCGAGTGCATTCTGGGTGATTCCCTTCTGGAGGATCAGATCCTTCAGCTGATGCCCGTTGCTGTTGTTCTTGATACCAGCTGCTATTTTGCAGAAGCAGTCCAGGAAGACTTTGTCATCACCACTGTGGTCTTCATCATACCTAGGAGAGAGTAAGAATCTGAAGGTGTAAAGGCAGAACCAGAAGCCCATCGCAACATTCTCTTAATTAACAGCTGTCAATTATCTATGGGATTTAGCCTAAATTCCTATCGTGACATAAAGGGCTGAGACCTAGCTCCCACCACTCTCCCTTTCGCCATAGGTCTGCACTCACACTGCTCTTTTGCAGTTTCAGGCTCAGATTCGTGGCTCCCTGCGCCTTGCTATGCCTATCACCATCTCCAGCCACTTTACCTCCCCTGCCTGGCCAGCTGCTACTTAACACAGTGCATTTCAATTACTGCCTCCCCCGCTGGATGGAGCCCTCTGAAAGCCAGAACAGGGACACAAAACTCGGGAAGTTAGGTGAATTCTTCCCTTGTCTCACAGGCCCAGTTCAGGGTTTCTGTGGGGACTCTCACTCAACCATAGGTTCCCTCACACACATACTTATCAAAGTTGCAGTATGGCTTGAACCGCTCCACCAAGATCTGCATTTTCTCTACCTCTCCAAAGGAGAGGTACGGGATGATGCGAAGCAGCCCCTGGAGTACGCTGGGGTTGGAGCGGACGAAGGTGCTATTGATCTGGTCCAACAGCATCACAAGCTGATCCTTGTCACCCGTGAGAAGCAGGTTGCCCTGCAACAGGGAAGAGGGTGGAAATCAAGAGGCTGCCACTAAAGAGCTGACCACCAAAGGTCCCATTCCCACCAGACACAGAGCTCCTGGGCAATAATAAACAGGACGCAGGTCACTTCATAAAGTGGTCTCTAAGTTGCAATGATGGCTCTCTTACTTGTCTCAGGGGGTCAAAAACATATCAGCCCAATCCCACTTAACCCAGAAAACACAGACTGTGAGACAGTCATCTGGGTGTACCGCCAGCTAAATACCCAGCCAGAGTAAGAATGAAGTGAGTTACAAGTACGGCAAGTGGAGAGAAACTGAACTGGAGGCCGGAGACCTGGGTTCTAGACCTGACTCCACCAGTAACCAACTACAGACAACACTGAACAGCTCACTGCTCTCCTCATGGAGAGGCTTGGAGTTGGGGCTTGGAGTTTCCTCAACTGTGAAACGAAGGACTGAACCAAGGCTTCTGCCTAACAGCCAGGACATGTCTGGACTTCATCAATGGGCAGCTTTTGAGTGAAAGAATATCCTTAGCGGTTTTGTTCTTTTACTCCAAAGATTTCAGGCTCCACAGCAACGACGTCACCATTAGTTAAGTGTTGCTCTTGCTATGACTTGAGCAGATTCTGTCGTTTTGGGTTGCACTTAGCTAGATACCAACAAGCCTATGAGGGACAAGGACATAGTACAGGCTCCAGTGTCTACAGGGGGCGAAACTGGGTCCCACTCACTTTGTCCTCACTCAGGGGCTCGGCGTTGGACTCATCCAGAATGATCTCCATGATGCTCAGCACCTGCTCAGCCACAGCCGCACCCCCACTGTCCTTGCTTTCCTGCTCAGCTACCAGGGCCTGCAGGACGTGGAGACCCAGACATTCTGAGGATGTAACCTCAGCTCCCCACTGCCAAGGCATCTGCTCCCCCACGTCCTCAATCCCCACCAAACCTGTGGGGGTGCCCATGTGCAATGCACGTTCTGAGAGGGAGAGGAGTAGACAGACTTTTTGAAGATAGTCAAAACATGAGATTACAGGTCTCTCCTTCAACTGCCCCAAGCAAAGAAAGAGGCCCTATTTTCTGTTTTAGGGACCACCTTCCCCACGTCTCTGATCCGAACGAGGAAAGGGACAACCAAGCTAGGGTGCATGGCAGAGGGAGAGGGCCAGCCAAAGGACACAGGCCTGTGTGCCAGTCAGCCGGCTGACAGAGGGCTTAAAGAAGCCCTAAGTCCATTTCACTCGGGTCCAGAATGAGATGTCTGCCCTACCCAGGACTACCAAGGCTCCCCCTCCCCCATCTGCAGCCCAGACGCATTACCAAGTTCAGAGTCCCCAGCATGACATTCAAAGTGTTCATTTCCAGCTTGACCAGCTGCTGCCGGTTGACTTTCACCTTCACACAGTAACTAAACAATTTCAGCAGCACCTGACAAGAGAGGCCAATCCAAACTCATGAGACCACCTGTGAGTGAAAGACGCGGGACTAGCAGGGCACAGTGCCTAAGACGGATCAAGTACAAGGCAGGGGCAGCGGGAAGTGATCCTCAAGGGGATGGTAAGGTAGCTGGGTTCTCACAGCAGCTGGGCATTTATAGCACTGTTTTCCAGAGGTCGCCCCCAGGAGCTGGGTACGTCTCCCTGACCCCTGAACTATGGCAGGTACACTAATTTCTCATGGGGTAGGTGATGGCACACTGTCCTGGGGAAATTATGGCAGTAACTTAGGCTCTGAACTAATGGTGAACAGAATGACCCTAAAGCCATGACCTGGGGAGTAGAGAACCAGACCCAATAACATCGATCCCCATGTATCCTGGTAACAACAGTACTGAGATATTTGTGGGGGCTCTGGAATCATATAATTCTAATGAGATTGTTGGATGAACCCCCAAGCAATTCCTATGCTATGAGAAGTGAGTTACATTACAAAATCCATTTAAAAAGCATAAAAATAATGACTGACACAAGTACAACTGTTTGGTGAAAGATAATCAGATATCAGGTGAGTAAAGAGGCACCAGAGAAGGTTGCCACACACTGGCTTTTGGGGAGTGGGTTGGGGGAGCCGAGACGATGCAGAGGGTCTGGGAAACTGCTGGGTCCTTCACCACTTGCACCGGTCCACGGCATAACGCTGCTCTAGGATTAAGTGGCACAATGGCCACAGCGTGGTGCTGGAGGGGACGCACCAAGTGTACAGAGGCTGTACCCAGTCTGACTTCCGCAACTCACTGTTAGAAGGTGACGGCCCTGCTTGAAATCTTTGATCCCTGCCAGTCTGTTAAGCATGCATTCCAGGCCACCACACTGGGCCATCACACCAGCCATCTTATACACTTCTTCTTCATCTTCTTCTTCATCTAGAGGGAAGGGAAGCCAAGAGGAACAGAGGGAGAGGTGAGGATGGAAATGAAACAGTGCCCAGAATGCAATGCACAGCTCTCTATCTGTTCAGAGCCAATGGCCTTCTCCCCACTTCCAACAGACATAGCCAAGGGATGGGGTTGTGGCTCAGGGATAGAAGCATGTGCCTAGCATATGAGAGGCCCTGAGTTTAATCTTGAGCACCACATTTTTAAAAAGTGCCAATAAAATGGGTCAATACTGGACATTAAATTACACAATTTTGCCAGGTGTGGTAGCGCACGCCTGTAATCCCAGCACTCAGGAGGCTGAGGCAGGAGGATCACTGCGAGTTCAAGGCCAGCCTGGGCTACAAAGTGAGCTCAAGGCCAGCCTAAACTGTATAGCGAGACCCTGTCTCAAAAAGACAAAAAAAAAAAATTACACAATTTCATTTGCAGCAGCAGATTTTCTTCATGCTTAGGTCAATTAAAATAATTTATTCAAACAGGAAAATATAAGCAACCACTAACACCAGTGGAAAATAAAGATGCTAAGCTAAAATAAATCTGAAAAAGTTTGTAGCTAATTGCAGTTTTTCCCTAAAAGCTTGTTTCCAACCCTGAGAAGTGGCTGCACCAGGCCACTGATGCCTGCATTCTTCCTTGCTGTAGAGGCATCTTACGCATCTGACAGAGCACAAGAGCATGTGCCAAGAAGACTCGAGGGCCAGGATGTGATTGCTCACAAGTCCCAGCCTGATGCACAGCGCTGTCTATGGAGAGGACAGTACCTGTAGTAGAGTCCAGGGACTCGATGAACTCCTCAGTGGCATCACCCAGCAGGCCCCGCATTCGATAAACAATCCTCATGGGTTCTCCCTGAGCAGAGATAGTTGGAGAAAGGTACTTGTAAACAGGCTCAGAAAACATGCAAAAGATTTAGCCCTCAGCCTTACTTCACGCTTCAGCAATATGAAAAGCCTCTATTTTTCTACGAGCCCGGAACCACATCTCCCAGACTCCAAATTCACTGCAACCCCTTCTGGAGAAAGGAGGCAAATTGTACTCAGTGTCCATTACAGGCTGGGCATCACGTGGAACACCTTGCAGACACTACCCACACTCTGATGGGGATGGTTAGAAACGCACTGCACTAGGCACCCCAGCACGGTGTCAGGCTTGGGTCAGAGATGAGAAGCAGAAGCTGAACATCAGGCCCTGGGAAGTAAGTACATCCCAGGGCCAGTCACCAGCCTCCAAGCCCATGAGAGGCTCCAGGGGGAGTATGGAAGGAGACAGCCAGTCAGAGATGCACCAGTTCCGCCCAGGTAGGAGGGGCCAACAGAGATCAACCATAGACAATAGATGCAGATGAGAGACCGGGGCTAGGAGACAGGCTGCATATCAGGGAAAAGAGAGGCAAAGTAAGAACAGGGAGTTCAAAGCCCAGATAAAAAGCTACCATAGGTACTTATAATCCCAGTACTCTGGGAGGCTGAGGCAGCAGGATCCCAAGTTCTAGCCAAATTTGGGCAACTTGGTGAGAGCTTGTCACTAAATAAATAGGGTTAAGATGTAGTTCAGTGTAAAGATCCTTGGTTCAGTCCCTAGTACCAAAATAAAAATAAAACAAAACAAAAAATCACCACAAACTAAAGGCTTTGCCGGAACCCCTCAGCAAATGATTTTCAACTTCTATCTTGCTTTGTGAATCAAAGCAAAGCTTACATGTACTCTTTGGTTAACTACCATCATTGGCAAGGGTGCCCACAGATGCGTGGTCTTAATTTTTCTGTGCATTTGGGATTAAACCTGAATAACCTATTTAGATGCTAACATGTTAACATGTCAGTGACAAGATGCAATGGCTGGGACAGTCTTCTGCACATCCCTCTGCCAACAGCACTATTCCCATCCAACTAGCAAAAGCCTAACAGGGAATAGGATTCCCAGCCCAATGGGAAAACAGAAGAAAAGAGGCAGGCAAAATATGTGGGACAAATTAAAGGCCAAAATGTACAGTGCACTGATTTATTTTCTTAAACTCCACAGAAATATTTGGGGACTAAGTATAGAAAGTTTTCCATGCTTCACTGGAATACTGGTTCGCTATCATTGAGTTACATATTTATTTGCTAAAGATCCCCAACAGAGACAAGAGAACAAACGGAATGGGAATAGAGAAAAATGAAAGAACTATTGCAAGAAGACAAGAAAGTCACTCACTAAGAAACTCTTCTGTCCTCTCTGAGCTGCCTGCTTGAGTCTTAGTTTCCCAAGCAGGAGGACAGCACGCTGTCCCTGCCACAGCCAGGAGGAAAGCGTTCTAGTGAGCGAGCGTGTCCACATGAGCTGCTATAAAAAGGCGCAAGACTGCAAACACTCCCGTTACAGCACATGCTCAGAAATTCCTGCCAGGCCTCAGACCTTGGGGGTTTGAGAACACAAATAGATAGGCTTGTGTACACACAGTAAATGCTCATACTTTCTTGAAGCTCTTTGATCTTCATAAGATGCCTCCAAAGTGAACAAAATGACTGCTGTTCTCCACCTAACCATAGACCCAGCCAGGCAAGTGGGATACAATGACTCCTCCTGGTACGAGTCTGCATAAGACAAAAGGAAATCCACACCCCCAAGCAATGAAACAAGCACATACCTCATTTGTGGTACACCAGACCTTCTTGTAAACCTCAGCCACGGGAAGGTCCAAACTAATGATTTTATTGTTCACTAGAAGCTGAGGAGAAAAGCAGATGAGGCTATTATTCCAAATAATTGTAAGGCAAGTTTCAAGATCAAAGGACACTTTATGCAGTGGTTTATAATTTTTGTGAGTCACAGACCTCTCTGTCATTAAAAACATGCACACATGTGCACAATACAGCATTTTTGCATTTTCAGGGACAAATGCTCTTAACCAAACCAGGAACTCCAGCTTAGAAATCCCTGCTGAGGACCACGTACCTTGAGTCCATTCCAGACTCAACATTAGAAAAATCAGTTTTTCTTATTCACTCAAGGTGTTTTTATAGTGTGCACAGTAACACTAGACTTCAGAAGTTGTCTGCCAGAAGGTATCAAACAGAGGGCCATAAAAACCTGCACAGGAGCTAAAATTCCAAGATTGTGGGAGTTCTATAAACCTGAGAATCTCTGCCAGAAGCAACAATAATAAAAACCTATATCACTACAAACAGCCATTAGCTAGTCGTTTAATCCAAGCTGGGCAATGGGCAGGGTCCAGATAAAGCAAGAAGGCAGGAATCATTAACCCTAATTTATAGATAGGGAAGCTGAAACAAGATACCTGCCCAGGGTTAATTGGCTAAGGAGGAGAAGCCTTTGGATTTGATCCCAGCCCATGTTCCCCACACAGTCCTAGGTTCATTACCTCCATCCCACTGTCATCCTCAAGGAGAGCCACCAGGTCACAGTCCTGGCAAATCTTGTTCTTTATATCCCTCATAAGTGGGCCAATGCCTGGCTCATTGCTGCTGTATGGGTTCCCAGGCATCCTGCCCTGTAAGAAGTCTTCTTGTTGGGGATCCTTCTCCAGCGTCACAAAGAACTCAGTGACTTCATTCTCCTCCTAACGGACAGATAGAAGGATATATCAAAAGGGATGGCAGGCAGAGATTGACATCATGCTACCTTGTTCCATGGATACTCTGAAGTTAACATGCCAAAGGCACCAAGCCCTCACCTATTAAAGAAACAAAGGACAGGAAAGTCTGGGATCCTTTGAAATGGCCAAACACTCTTAGCAGGCTTAACTGTCAAGAATCTCCTGGATGGACTAGGACAAAAAGCCTAACAAATGAGCTGAAGAAGAATGACATATGTTTGGCTTGTGCAACGCTAACTAATTTGTAGCCAGACAACTGTCACTAATGATCTGAAGTTGAGAGAAGGGCTTTTTTCTATGATATAACACAGGGGGAAGCCCGATCCAATGACCTCTCATTGGTAAATGAATATACGGGTGCTTTCCATTCTTCCTCAACAGTAAGAAGAGATTCCCTGGATCACACTATGCTTCCACATAGCTCAGGCAAGATGAAAAATGACATACACACCGCATGCATGCACATAATGGGGAGCGGGGCCAGTGAGAGACATGAATATGGCTTTCCACTCTGACTCAAGCTTCCTCTTCTACAATGTGCTGGGCTGATGAGCAATCAGAGAATTTGGCAATGAGAGGTTAGATCTAGTTTTGTTTTAAAACAAAACATTGCTCTTGACCTTGAGCCAGGAAGATCACTGGGCTCCCCAGCATTAGGAACAGGGACACTATAAGGCTGCTTCTGTTTCATAGCAGTGGGCCTCCCTAAAGTATTGACTGAAAGACCAATAGCTGGTGAGCTTCCCCATGAATCAATCCTCAAGAGGACGCCTGGCAAATCCACAGGAGACCTCACTGCTTACGGGATAAATGATGCTGCAGAGCCTCTCAAAGATGAAGACGGGAGTCCGATAGTCATCCAGATTGTAGCGCTTGGCTGTCTCAATGCACACAGCCATGAAGGCCTTGGTTTCCGATTCTGTACCTGCCAGAAATCAAAGTGGTCAAGTTACCTAGGGCAGAACTCCACTTCCATAAACTTTCAGCCAAGTTTTATCACTGACAGATTCTCTGTGTGCAAAGTCAAAAAATGTTCTCCACAGCAATATTGATAGTTCACCTGGACTGGATGCTGCTTGACTTTCCACTTAGACTACGTTCTGTCGGAGAGTCTTTATCCCCACACACCAGCACACAGCACCATGATTAGCTGTGTATGTGTCTGGCTCTCTCTGAAGACACAAGCTCCTTAAGGAAAGGGACTATGCCTTACTCAACTGAGCATCCCCTTGCCAAATAGGCTCTCACAAAAAAAAGCCAAGTAACCCTAAGTACAGTCCAGTTGGGTCAAAGGAAGTTATAGTTTCAAGCTTCTTTCTAAGTGATTACGGAGACTGCCCTCTACAATCCCAGAGAAAACTTCACGTCACATGAGGGAGACTCTGGGTCTTTAAGGTGGCACTGGTAAGGTCACTAACCAGGTGGCACAGCACGATGAAAATGGCACTGGGACTTCCACTGAGGCAGCACAGCAGATGACGTCCCCTAGCCACCTTCCCACCGCCACCAACAATTTACAGTGCTGAATAAAAATAGCAAACTGCTTGGTGAAGAATTAAAAACCAAAATCTTAGGGAGACAAGCAAAACACTCAAATCAGTTTTGCTTTGAGCTTGGGTTCTCATACTCTACCATGATCTGAGAGCTGGACACAAAGCCCTGAATCTGCCAAGGTAGGGAGTCTGGCAAAAGCCACCGACTCTCTCCTCTCTCCCTCTCTCTCTCTCTCCTGTCACCCAAAAACAGCTACTTTTTTTTTTTTTTTTGTGGTACTGGGGATCGAATTCAGGACCCTGCACTCGCTAGGCAGGCGCTTATTCCACTGAGCTATATCCCCAGCCCCAACAGCTACACTCTTGGTGAAAGGGTCACCAAAAGTAATGTTCCCTTATGCCCGACAAAATAACTGAGAGCAAATTGTCTGCTTAAAATATGGCCTCAAGTAGAGGGACAACATTTGGAACTTACAAGCTAACTCCTTACAGAGGTTTATGGCTCAAACCTCACACTACTAGGAGGTCTGAAAAACCTCACACTCAACTTCATTGAAGGCAGCTCTGGGATAGCAGCACCCTGGGATACTGTACAGGTAGTTACAAATCGTCTCTGGAGAAACCCATCTTTGCCCAGTTTCTAAAGAACATCCACAATAAATCTCAGAAATGAGGCCACACTAAAAAAATCATAAAATACAGCATGACTTACGGTACCATACAAGAGCCTATACAACAAACAGCAGAATCAGATAAACTAGCCAAGTGTGGTGGCACTTGCCTATAATCCCAGCACTCTGGGAGGCCAAGGCAAGAGAATTACAAATTCGCATCCAGCCTCAGGCAAGTTGGTGACTTAGCAAGATCCTGTCTCAAAAATTTAAATATGAACAAACATACATAAAAAGGGCTAGGAATGTAGCCTAGTCTAAAGGTCCTGAGTTCAACCCCTGATATTTAACTTTTTCCCCCCAAACTTTGGAATTATCAAACATAAGTATACTTAATATGCTTACATATTAAGTATCTTAATATACTTATAAAAGGGGTAGGAAATACAAATTTAAAAAAGAGACTATAAAATCTTTAAGAACTCAAATAGATTAGATTATGCACAGTGAAGAAAACAAGAATGAAGTGAATAAATGATCCAAACTACAGCACAAGTAAAACCACAAGATGAACACTACGAAAGAGAAGTAAAGAGATACAGGTGAAAGAGCAGGAATGGAGTTCCATAACGCCAAGAGGGAAACAGTGGCACAGAGGCAATTAAAGGGTCAGTGGGTGAGAATTCTTCAGACAGATTCCACCCTGACAACCTCTGATTCCTTGCTGCTCTATGAGCTTAACATAACAAGTCCAAACTGAGCCCAGCTCTAGGATTTTTAACTTTAAGATGCAGTGCTCTTGGGAGGTGGGTTTCTTTCTCTGAATACGTGGGGCTGTTCGTCACCCCTCCTTGGGCTCTGCAGCACTTGAGGACATCAGACTCCTGCACCTTACCAGTCTGGGAGGCGTATTTGAGCACGGGCTCCAGGCTACCTGTGGTCATGTCCTCAAGCATCTCCAGCAGCATGTCCTGCGTCTCATCAATCAGCTTGGTCCTCTGCACCACCAACTTCCGCAAGCACAGGTATCCGTTCAGCACGGTACCCACCAGGCGACTTTTAAAGTGTCTTTTGATGGATTCCACTTCAACAAAGGAGGAGAGAAGGCCTGTGGGGATAAGAAAAGGTTACTGCAAGCATTGTGCAGCCTGCGTTGCTGGAGTAAAGAGCACCCACAGGACATGGGAGAGGGTGAGAATAGGGGAGCAAGGAAGGTCTGTGTCATCAAAAGATTATGAGCAACTCTAAAACAAGGACCTTTGCACAGTATATGGAACATGGCACAGTGCAGGTGCTCAATGAACCAAGCTGGTCCACAGTGAATAGCGTTCTAAAGTGCAAACCCATCAGCGAGGAGAAAAACACGGAGCTGAAGTCTGCACTGTGGTCAATACACAAAGGAAGACTCAACACAGAACCCAGAAACTGTGAGTCATTCCTTAAAAATATACCCAGGATGTTCTAACAGAAGGGCTGGTGGCTTTCTCTACCTGTAAGACTCTTGAGGGCATAGCCCTGCTGTAGATCTGTGCTCAAGGTGGCCTCCTCCAGGGCCAGCAAACGGGCTATTTCCTAAACAGGATGACAAGCGCAGTGTGATAGCATTGCCAACAGTCCCAGCCACCTCCACTGCCACCCTAGGAGCTTTCAGTACCAACAAAAGACATTCTGTCACATCTGTTTAGTCTAATCCCATGGAATGCCTTTCCGAGAAGCCAATTGCCCCCAACAGACTGTTATAGCCATACGAGAGATACAATAATCTTAAAAATAAAATTCTGAATGAACTATTTCTTTTCAACAACAAAAAAAGTATTAAAATACAATGAAAAGAATGGGGGGTACCTTTGTGATGAGGTTGCCCACATAGGGTAGGACTCCCCGAGCTGCCAGGTAGACTTTCCAGTGAGGGGAAGTGATGAGCTTTTGGTAGAGAGCCAGGTACTCAGCGGCACACTCCCCAGCTATGCTCAGCTCATCCAGGTAACTGCCATGGAGAGAGAGGGCACCATTGGAGAGGTCACCAGTTCTAAGAGCCCTGACAGGTCCCTCTTCCACACCTTCTTCAGCTGTGCCTCTCTTTCCTCTCCCTTTAAGGGTGGAGGGAGGACATCTGAGAAGCCCCAACTTCCTACACCTGGGGAGAATTCAGAGCACCCCAAGTAATGAATGCCTTGGACTCTATAAGGATCTTATTTTGATGCTTATTACCATGAGGATTACATAAAGAATGCCAAGAATTTACGTGCCCTTAAGATCTCAATAAACATTGCCCTGATCTGTGCAGCCCCCGGGAAGGAAAGGAAAGCTCTAGATGAAACCCATCTCCTCCTCCCCACCCCACTCTCAGAAAGTACCTGGTGAGAAGGTCAAGGACCTGCTGCTTACGGCTGGGGATGGTGGCTAGAGCTTCCACAATGGTGCAGGCTGCCTGACGTGCAGCCTGGGTCGCTGGAGTAAAGAGCACCTGCAGGACATGGGAGAGGAGAGGAAAGGCCCAGTTCAGAGGACCCGGTTTTATCAAGATCCAGCAGGAAGCCAACTGCAACTCATCCAGAAATTCTCTGGACATTGTCCTGGGGAAGGGCCACACATCCAAGTCAGCAGCTAACGCAGGACCCAGCTGCTGCAGAGCAGAAAGCAGTCCTAAGTAGCCTCTCTCCCTCATGGAGAGATCCCCACCACATGATTTGCAGGACATAGCTATGACAGCTGAATGGGGACAGTCAAGCAAGCATTTTCCTTAGTGAAGTCTTTGGTAATTCTTTCTTGGGAACACCTCTAAGAGGAATACTTTTGTTTAGTGTAAACTACGGAGCTCTCATTTAGCATACCGTATTTTTAATCCTTTGAGGCCTTCCCTAGGAAGATGAGGGAAGGAACAGCAGCAAGGTAAAAGTAGGAAAGGGGAGCAGAGTTGCTGAGGATTAAGTTCTTTAAGGTGGAAGGACAGAGAGCAAAAGGAGCTTATGAGAAAAGCAGAGGAAAGTTCTATTTAGGCCAATCCACTGTGCTGATGGCTGCAAACAAGGACCTTCACTCTCTGGAAGGAAGCAAGAACAGCAAAGAGAAAGAAGAGAACACAGAGCAGACACACGGTGGAGAGCAGAGACACGCTGCTTGGCATATGAGGTCAGTGCGTGGCAGCCAGGGAGCCAGGGGATAGCCACTCACTTGCCGCAGCCAGTTGTTATGCCCCAGTTTGAGGTCCAGAGGGGTGGTCCTCTTCCCCCGACGGCTCAGGAACTGTTTCCACCTCCACACGTACTTCTCAGTCAAATAGAGATGGCGGAGGTCTGATTTGCTGGGAGATTTCCCATTGCCATCTATCCCTGTAAGCCAAGGGTTGCAGGGATAGTAAGTGTAAGACAGTGACAGGAAAAGGGCTATTGGAACAAAGGCAGGGGTGGTTCCCATCTTGGAGGGACAGACACCTCTGATAGGAAGACACTTCTTCCAGGCCTCGTAGGATGCCTTGGGATCTCTCTTGAGCCACAGCTGAGCCTGGGCATGGATCTCGTTGCAGTATGGCTTCACTGTGGTGAGGGCCTCAACAGGAACATCCTAGAGGAGGGAAGTGGAACCTGGTGAGAGAGCTCAAGAGCACACCTGCGCCTCAGTTCACCATCGGAATGGCACTGGCCCCCCAGGGGTACCATGCAAAGGCAAGGAGATCAGGAAAAGCATGTACATCTTTGTTCCTAGTAAACTATCTTATTCCAATTTAGCACATAGAGCTTTAGATCACTGATATCTGCAGCGCAGGCTAACGTGCAGCTGGCTTCCTACATGGTCGTAGAGCCACATATACCAACTCCTACACTAAGGTTGACCCATGGTTTCTGGCAGCAAACCTCCCCAAAGTCCTTGCAGTCTCCGGAATGTGCAGAGCTGTTACGAACCCATTCTGCATAGCCACGAGCCCCATATATGAGCAGTTCTCAAACATTCCAGCCTTGGGATCTTATTGCTACATTCTTCGAGTTACTGCAGGCCCCAACAGGATTTGTTTGTATGATTGTATCTACAGATACTATATTGAAAATGAAAAGTGACAAATTCTTAAGATGTTTAATTTACTCAGTAAAGAAGCCTAGCCAGCATGGTGGCACACGCCTATAATCCCAGCACTCGAGAGGCTGAGGCAAGAGGATCGTTGCAAGTTCGAGGTCAGCCTGGGCTGCAAAGTGAGCTCAAGGCAGCCTGAACTGCATAGCAAGACCCTGTCTCAAAAAAAAGTCAGTAAAGGGGCCGGGGATATAGCTCAGCAGCATAAGCGCTTGCCCGGCAAGCCTGAGGTCAGGAGTTTGATTCCTGGAACCAAAATAAACAAATACATAATTTACTCAATAAAGAATGAATCTATTACTTGTCAACCTAACACTGACTGTTTTAAAGAAACTGAAAGTAAGACAGAATCATTAACTGCTTTAATAAGACAGACTCTCATGCCTGCTTCTGCATTCAAATTGCTTTGATACGTTGTTCTGGCTGAAGTATATGAAAAATAGCCTCACACAGACCGATAGTTAGAAAAATGAGTATTTTAGTAACTTTTTCAATTAGCTGTGAATTTTTTTCATTGACACTATCGCAAAATTCTATAAATTATAGGTTCTTAAATATTTGCTGTAATGTGGACTCGGACCATGCCAATAAACTTTTCACATTTCATCTTGCACCGAATGCATGATATAGTTACATGCATAGGTCACTTGGAAAATACTCACAGAATTTTGCCTTTTCTCTTCTCTTTTATTTGGGGTATGAACCCAGGGGTTGGTGGCACATGCTAAGCAAGGGCTCCACCCCTGAGCCCACAGCCTTACCCTAATTCTTCCTAAAGTGACAGGCCCTCTTTACTCATTTTTGAAGAAATGTCTGCCACCTACCCAGGCCTGACTAACCACAGCATGCCCATTACTTGTTCCCTCAAGCACCAGTGTGACTCCCCCAGAAAAGCAGGGCCAGCAGCCTCTTGCTCACACACTTCAGTGCTGTGCACCACGTCCCGCCCTGTCACCCTGGCGTGAAGAAGGCTACTCTCAGAGTGGAGACTCCATACCATTAGCCTGCTCTGCTTCATCAAGATGTCAAATGAAACCACGTGGCAGTGAAGAGCTGCAAGTGCAATCTGGTGCGTCGCCAGGCTGGGCCCAGCAGCCCCATGTGACATGAAAGCGAGAGTGAAAATGCCTATGTCTAGGATAACCATGGAACAGCTTTGTCCGTATCAACTCCCGCACAGTCTTGAGAACACCCGGGAGTCTGCGAGCCAAATGCTGAGAAACTTCCGTTCTCTTTAAGTCAAATCAGAGCAAGATGGAAACATCAACACTGGACTTCGTGCTTATGTAATGCCGTGAAAACCTGTTGCCTCACATGATGGAAAAAATAATGGTTATGTGGGGGATGAAGCTCCCCTTTTCAGTCAAGAACCAATTTTATCACCAGCCCTGGGGAAATAATAACTCAAGCCTGCTTCAAGGCCTAGGATTTCCCCTACTGCATAATAGGGAGAGGGGTAGGAAAGAACGCAGTGCTTTCTGGGTGTGTCAAGTCACCTGCTGTGATTCAAGAAAGAGGCAGGCTTTCAAAGGCCTTTGCTCTATGCTTTTGTATTTTCCTGTTTTTTGCACTCTAAACTTCCTTCTCAAAACCCCAACCTCTCTCTGCTGAACTAAGGCACAGGCAGCCTGGTGCCTAGGCAGGACAGGTGTGCTCAAGGTAAGGCAGAGACCTTGAGGAGGCACGGCCCAATACCAAGACGGAACCCCCAGCCCAGTACCTTGTTCTTCTTGCTGGTTGGTGCAGGGGGCTTAATCAGCTTCTGCAATATCCGCAGACACATGAGGGTAATGTTCTCAACAACCACTGGAGTCTTAATGTTCACAGCCATGAGGAAAAGGCTAAGTGCTAGGAATGGCCAGGAAAGGCAAAGTCACCATCCCAAGACACCTGCCATCTGCAGCCACAGGGGCTGCCTGAGGACTCTTTCCCTCCACCCCTCCCCACAGATGCCAGCACCACGTCTTAAGAGCAATCTTTCCTTTCTCAGAAAATCCCCTCCCCGAGTGCCCCCCAAACTCACCACAGCGTAACCGGAGCTCCCAGCAGCTGTCCTCCTTTGAAATGGAATCTGTCAGCAGCAGCATCTCATACTGAAGGCTACTTGCCTAGAAGGCCAACAAGAAGACACACGGTCAGCAAGGGTCTGAAGAATCAGTCCACAGAGTAGGGAAGGCTCCAGCTCTGCTGCCGAGAAGTGTAACTAAAGTGTCTGGTCACATGTGGTCCATCAGACAAAGGACAGACGGAGAACTCTGTGCAGGCTCTACCTGGGAAATCATTC
This sequence comes from Dinomys branickii, assembly GCA_004027595.1. Lineage (NCBI taxonomy): Eukaryota > Metazoa > Chordata > Mammalia > Rodentia > Dinomyidae > Dinomys > Dinomys branickii. The sequence goes on from PVLD010000664.1 coordinate 110,666, forward strand.
TGAGATGCAAGCTCTGCCAATGCTCCACTCCTGCCTGCCTTTGTCTCTAAGACGAGATAGGAGGGAGGGGGCCAGAGACAAGAGGGAACATGAGGGAGGAGTCAGAGAGGAGGCTGTCCTGCTCACCAGATCGGGATTGGCCCAGTGGCCCTTCAGGGCTGTGGAGACTTTGCCAATGATCAGGTCATTCATTTGCTGCGTGGCTTCTGGATTGTCTCTAGGGAGGCAAAGGAGGCGAGTGCTATTATTCAGTTGACAGCGCCCCTCCTTTCTACCTGAAGAGGCCCAGAGAACAGGGATCAATGGCTGGGGCTACCTGGTCTCAAGTTTCTACTTTCCTTCCTCCTACAGGGGCAAGGCTGTGGCGTTAGCCGCACAAAACCCTGGCCTATCATGGAAAGGGCCCATCAGAGCCATCTTCCCTGAGTAAAGAAGCTGACTGAGGGGAGAAAAGCACCAGCATATGGGGAATGCATCCCAAGCTGCAGGGCCCCCAAGAGCTGCCTGGTGCTTCACAGCCGCTCTATGCGAGTCACAACTCTCCCCATCATCTCTGCCGGCCTCCGTATCACCTTCCCCACGGCACCCACACTTACCATCTATGCCTCTTTGTAATAAGGTCTCCGTTATTAATTAATGAGTACCATGCCACTCTTCTGCTTCTCAACACACTCCGAATAAACCCAAAGTCCTCAGAAGGCCCACAAGACCCTAGCTGCCCCCTTGTAACCTCTCCCTCCAGCTGCAAGGGCCTCTCTGTCGCTCCCAGCATTCCTGGCACCTGCCTACATCTCAGCCCACCCTCTAGCTGCTTCCCTGGTGGAGGTCCATGGGCTGAGATGCTGGCATGGACGGCTCCCTTGCTCGACACAGCCCACCCCTCAGAGAAGTCCTCAATGACCCTGTCCAAGACAGCAAGCCCTCCGGCAAGTGAAGCTGCCGGCTTTTTCTTCACAGCCTCATTTCCTGACAATCAGATGATGCCATTAGTATTGTATTTCTCCCCATCTAGACTGTAGGCCACAGGAAGGCAGGGATGGTGTATGTGTGTGTAGGGCAGGGTATGGTGGACTAACTCAGGGCCTTCACACTCCGCTAAATCTCCAGCCTTTTCTTTTTTGAGACAAAGTCCCACCAAGTGGGATGGGGCTTGCAGTCCAGGCTCAGCCTCTCAGGGCTGGGATTATACACGTGCACCTCAACCCAACTGCGGGGAGGGGCTTTATTTCACTTACGCTATCTCCAGAGCCTAGAATAGTGCCTTCCAGTGAACTGATGCTTAATAAATACTTGTTAAGTGACTGAACCTCTGGTCCCTACCAAGAATGCAACAGTATGTGCTACTATTTACTTACTAAGTTATTCCACTTACTGTCCTACCAACCCTTTAAGGTACACACTACCATCAGTATTTTCTCCAGTAAGGGAAGCTGAGGCTCAGAGATGTTAAATAATTTGTCCAAGGCATGTGGCACAAAGTACCAGATCCTGAGCCTGCCTCCTTCTGCCCTACGGTACCAACTCTTACTCCCGAGCCCTCTGTTCCACATTCTCTCCTCCGTGAGTTTTTTTGGGTCTGTGTCCCATCACTTATCCCCCTCACCAGGACTCAAAGATAGTTCCCACAGGACACATCATTGGAGCCACCAAAATATAAGCAAACACCCCACATTCAATGCCACCCGGATTTTCATCTTCCCAAGTTCACTCATCTATGCCCTGGCTATCTTCCCACACTTCCTCTGTGAGAAGCTGTCTAACCCAACGGCAGTCAGGAACACAATTCTTTGCACCCTCTTGTGCTCCCAGCATCACTGCCACTACAACCCCAGCACCAGCTGAAATTACTAGGCCTATCATCATAGAGCAGGCTCTGACCGAGTCAGCAGGCACATGAGCTGGCGGACCTCCTCCCGCATGGCTGCCGCCCCTCGGCGAAGGTTATAATCAAAGAGTTCCCGGATAAGGCCCTGGGAGACGAGGATGTGCCGCAGGGCCGGATTGGTGGCCAGTGCCCGGAGTAGTGTGATACAATGTTCTGTGACAGCAGAGGCACAGCCATAGCACTTGGTAGAGGAGGTGTGGCCACAGCCTAGGACAGATAAGGCGCGGTACTGGCTGGCAGTGAATGTGGGCTGCACAGAAGTCCGGGATGATTTGGTGGCTGCTTCCCTCTGCTGCAAGTCATATTCCAACAACTCTTTTCGTGAAGCAAAAACTTTCTAAGAATGAGAAGACAAGAAAGAAACTGGCAATTAAAATAAGGACAAAGAGGGAGTTAACTGGAAAATTAGCTTTGTTTTAAGGAAAATAAAACTACGTGCCTTATACAATTTAACATTCCCAACATCTTTCCAATTAGATACTTTATCCTCATGTTACAAAAGAAATGGAAATATAGAAAGTTGGTTTCAGCGAGTAAGAAGCAGAGGCAGAAATCAGACTCTGACCACAGGCTCATGTTCCTGATTCTCATACAATACTATCTCTTAAAAAACATGGAAAAGGGTCAGAAACTCATGCACATGTAGCCAAGATGGTGCACCAGCAATGTGCAGAGGGAGGCAAACTGGCTGCTCTCCCCACTGTCCACAGAAATCAGGTCTGGAACATTAACAGATGCACAGCCCACCCTTCCAAGTGCCAGCTGAGTAATGGTCAGCTGCTGTGCCTGACCCTCTAGCCTGCAAGCATGGCATAGCAGAACAGGGAACAGAATCTTGGTACCTGCTTTTTAAAACCCAGTAGAGCACCTCCCAAGATAATGGTCAAGAAAAACAGGTTTATGTTGATCTCTCATCACCACTATTCTGTTTCCTAACACGAATTCAGCTCTCTGATAAATGCCAGAAGCCCCAGTGCGAGAGTTGCTGTTTGGTGTGGCCACTCTGCCTGCCTTTTCAACTGGATGCGGAAACTGCAGCAGCAAATGCTGAGGCACTGGGTGAGTAACAGACTGCCCGGAAAGCAGTACCCACAACGCCTGGACAGACCACACTCATGACCTGCTCCCACTCCTCTACCTGGATGATTTTGGAGAGTTCGTCAAAGGAGTTCTTGCAGTCTCCACAGTACTCCTGAGCCAGCTGCAGAATGTAGCGATTCACGCTGGCAGAAGTGGAGCTGATGCCCCCTGCTGTTGCTGAGTCTTCCTGCAATCCCAAAAGGTTAGCTGTCAGGCTTGGACCCCAAGATGACCTCACCCAGAGGCCGTCTTTGGACCGTGACCCAATCCTTCTCCAACCACAGCTCTGGTCTGGGGTTTTACCTGTGGTTTTTCTGGAGCTGCCTCATTCACTTTGCACAGCAGGTTCTCCAGCTGCGGCCGATGTCCCATCAGTTGATGGTACACTCGGTCAGCTTTGTCCAGAAGGGTGTTGATGTTGGAAACTGCCTAGACAAGAAACATAAGGAGATGTGTGAAGGTCTCTTTGCATGATGACTTTCTCTCAGTAGCCCTGACTGCTAACCATTTACCAAAACATTTCCTGCAGGTCAGGCAGTGTTTCAGATATTATCTGTTCTTCACAGTAACACTACAAGCTGGTGTATTATTCTTAACAATATATATTATACATATGTGGCATACAATAAAACACAATGCTAACAGAAGTAATTTATGCCAGGCAAATACTTAAAAAAAGCAGAAACTGGATTGGGTGTGATGATGCATGCGTATAATCTCAGCACTTGGGAGGCTGAGGCTGGAGAATCACTGCAAATTCAATGCCAGCCTGAACTACATAGTGAGACCTTGTAAATAGAAATATAAATAAAATTTAGGAAGTATAGATGCAGTGGACATTTTTATCCTCCCTACTCCAAAGTTAAGTGTTCTACTGTTTTCTCATAATGGTCCCCTTCCTTTTCTCTGCCTTTTGCTATCCATGTTTATAACTTTTTTTTTTTTTTTGCGACAGGCAGCACAGGTTGGCCTCGAACCTCTAGTAATGCTCCTGCCTCAGCCTCCCAAGTGCTGGAATTACTGGTGTGTACCACCACCCAGCTTCGCCCTTTGCTATCCAAACCACTACATTCTGCCACCTGGGACTGAGCCCCTAGACAAGCCAATGCTGAGGGAAGTCCAGTAGCCTCAACATGAAGCAATCTGCAAAAGAAATGCAAGACAAGTCATCTGACTTCTCTCTCTGCCTTTCTAAATCTGAAGTTATATGCTCCTTAAGGAGCTCTTCTGTCATTACCAGCCAACACTTCTAACTCCTACGTAAGCTATGGATCGAATACATTGTGCCATTACTGCATGTATTACCACCCAAAACCTGGGCCTGGAGGCTCATTATTTGCTGGGTTGAGGAAGACGTGGGGTAAGATGAAGTTCAGAAAAAAGCTACTGCCCTGAGTCTGGGCCACCTCTGGCCTCACCTTCTTCCGGTCTTCTTCATTTTCAATGGGATCCACTGCACAGCAAGGCTTGGCATACAGCATGAAGTCAAAGCGAGCATATTTACAGAAGCCACAGGCATTGCAGAGGAAGGGATCCTTCTCATCATAGTTGATAGATCTGAAGAACCACAGTGTTCAGTGAGTGGGTGGTAGAGGTTAGCTGAGAAGGGATGACTAAGAAGATGGACTGTGGCATATTTATATGCTGGAAATAACTGCAATTATCACTTCCAGGACAAAAAACTGGTAGATCCGAATGACATAAGCAATCAGGTAAGAGGAAAGAAAGACCTACAACTAACCAGGGACCTCTGACCTGGATCCACACCTCTGCCACTAGATGCACAAATGCAAACACACACACCACTCTGGCATGTCCGTGTCCCCCTTTCCCTCCTTCTACTCTCTGGACCCAGGGAACGTACAGCACCCATATCCTCCAAATACAGTACTGAGGGAACCAGACCATGGAAACTGCCTGCACTGAGACTATTACAACTATACACAAGGCACTTGTTTGGCATTGGCCTGGGAGACGACCACTCACTTACCTGCATTTATGACACTGGTACACATTTTCTCCACAGTTGCCACAGACACCTGGGTTGGCAGGGACAGAAGCACTACAACGTGGGCATTGTAGAGTCTCTGTGGAGGCCTGGTAGTTTTCATAGAAGTCTGCAAACTCGATCATCAGGTTGGAGGCCACAATGGGCAATGGCAGGTCAATCTTCACCTCTGTCTGCCCAGGGGTCAGCTGAACTCTCTTGGCTTTGTGCCAGCGAGCTGGCCTACAAAAAGAGAGGAAATCAGAAGGAGAAAGAGGGCCTAAGAGCCTTGCATTTAAGTCCCAGTGATGATAGAGAGATGAGACAAAGATAAAGACTGCCCTAAGTGCTTTACTAAGGTAATTAAGTGATTAAAGAAATCTGACAAATAACAGCAAGCTAATTAAATTTTTTTCTACTACTTCTTCCTATAAAAAGAGGAAGAACATACAAGTGCTACATATACGATTTTTGAGGTTCCAAAAAAACAACAGAAGTGCACGTCAAGGAATAGATATTATTCTGAACAATGCCATAAGCTTGTAATCCCAAGAGGTACCACAACAATGACTGCCACTAACAGCCCAGCACGAAGACTATCTTGGAAGGATAAAACTAGCCTGCTTTCAAAGAGGCAGAGGGATGTATTAGGATCTAGGTAGGATATAACCAAATGCTAAGTCAAGTCATAAAGATAAAAGTCATGTAATAATTTAGAGATGATTACCTTAATAAAATTAGAGCTCCAATTCATTGAGTATTTACCATAGGCTAGGCTCTGTTCCTAGAGGGGTTTTTTAATCTTAAAAGTAAGACCCTAAAAGCAGGAATTTATCTTCACTTCACAGTTACAGAAATCAAAGTTAAGTCCTCTAAGACCACAGAGATGATGAAAGGGCTGGGAAATGAACCACAAGGTCTTTTTTTTGCGGGGGGGGGGGGGGTTACCAGGAATCGAAATCAAGACTTTGCACTTGCCAGGCAGGTGCTGTGCTGCTGAGCTATATCCCCGGCCCTCAGCCACAAGGTCTTAACAGTAGCTGTGCTGGCTACCTCCAAGGGAGCATGGGTGGAATGGGCCATTCTAGTATGCAGCAGCTCCATTAAGGTTATCAACGTTACCTGGCTTTTCAAAGGAAGAGCAAACTTGCTCTAGGTAGAGCTCCTGCCAGTTAGTTGATATGATGCATACATCTTGTTCTGCCTTTTGCAATAACAGCAGCATTTCCATTCTGTGTGTAGAACATCACTACCAGTCTAAATATGCAAGTCGCATCCACCTGTTCTCTGCCCAACAACAATGCCTAAAACTGCAGCAAGAGCTCTGTCTCTGCAACAAGATAACCCAGCTAGTGACTCTTTGGGCCCATATGTGCTATGACCTGACCCAGATGCTGAGTGTAGGGGTTACAAAGACCCAACATAGGTAGATATGGATGGCAGGCACCACGCAGAAGAAAGGAATGTGTAAGAGAGAAGATTCTTAAGAAATACTTTCTGCTATATGAACAAGAACATAGCTGTCTTAAGAAATGGCAACCAGTTCTCAATAATAGAAGGTCTTCCATGAGACCAGAACTATCCCAGTTAAAATATGCTTTGGCTTGAGAAGCTAGAGGTCCCTGTCAGTTCTTCCTCCTGAGCGAGGCTATCAGAGAGCTTTCACAGCCTCCAATAGTGTCACTGAACTAATTTAAAAACACTCTTTGTCAAAAGTCTCAGAAACTAGTCTCACTGCTGTTCCTCAGTGATGAAAAATGTGGCTAGGAGGATATTTTGCCTTCTAGGGATATACTGCTTTGCCCCGTTCCAGGAACCAAAACCGGCAACTAGCGTTGAGCCTTGTAAACCCACTACCCCAGCCCGAGTCTGAAAAGCCCATACTTATTTTTCAACTCCACGATGGCCTGCACAGTTCGGTTGTTATAATACAGGTTGATGGTCCGCACCATCTTGGTCCTCTTCAGGTCTCCAATTTTCACTGTCACTTTGCTGATGGTGTGACTGCCAATGAGCTTCACAACCTGCTGGGTGGTGGTGTATCGTGTGTCCACTTTAATAGAAGATAGCTTGATATACTAAATAGAGAGGTACACAAAAATATAGTATCAGTTCAAGTCTTAAGAGCTTATCCTGTCTTCTTTAAAATATATCAGTGTAACCCACAGTCCATCTATAGATGAACTTCTTACTCAAAGCAACAAATATAGTAGGCAAGAATCCATACCACTGGTGACCAAATATTATGAGACAAACATCTATGCAAGGCCAATCATCTCTGGGAGCAAGAAACCCACTGGGCCTAAGAGCCTCAGGACTGCCAAGGAAAAGATATTACTTACACAGAAGGGCACTTCTGGATTATTGCACACCAGGCAGGGGTCGCTCTCCAGGTAATAGCCATCGAATTCCACTAGGCCAGACAAAGTACTAAGGAAGAGACCAGTTTCAACATAAGGAATGTTTCATTTTAGGACACACCAAGTTTCACAAAGAGGTCCTGACAAAGCCACCATCAACGTCCCCAAAGTGAGCCCTGATAGTACTTAGGGAAAGAGAAACATCTCAGTAGGGTTTAGAAGTCAGAGAGAGGAAATTTCAACTAATTTGCCTTAGCTTTTTATTTCTGAGCTTGAGATTCAGTGGAATCCTAAAATGCATTAAAATTTGACTCCAGAAAAGTCAGATTTACTTAAAAAAATCACTAAACTATATATAAAATAGATAAATTTTGTAGTGTATAAATCACACCTCAATAAAGTTGTTTAAAAAAAAAAATCACCATTAAGCCAGGGAAGGAAACTACCAATTTAAGCAATGTCTTCTTTAAAAAGAAAAAAATTGAAGACATTTTCTATAAGCTTATTTTATTTAGGTTAACCCTTAAAACCAGAAACCTTCCCAGGCTACTGCTTACCAAACTGTGAATTTACTGATTACATTGTGAGTACCTTTTACGTGCAAGGTCCTGGATTACATAGGAGAAAGTCAAAGCTCAGCTGGCAAAGGTCTCTGCCCCCAGATTCTTAGTTCATATATAAGAGCCAATCAAAAAGCAAACGGCAACTGAAAATGGTGTCTGTCCTTCAAACAAGTAGGAAGCAAAATAAGGCTCACTTGTAAATGTTGGAGTTGGGGTGGTTGGTAAGAATGTGGTTCTGAGTCCGCAGAATCTCCACAGCCTTCTGTGAATACTCCTTTAACTAAGACAGCATTCCGTGAAAAACAACAAACAAACACAGTTAAAGCCCAAGCCTTAAGTGGAAAAGACTTTTGTCTTTGGCTTTCTGGCACAAGACTACCCTGCAATTACTGGACTTCTCACAATCATCCAAAGCTGGGCCTAATTCCCAATGGTTTAAAGATTTCTAGTGGCTTTAGAAGTTTCATCTTAAAAACAGGTCATCTTTCGGAGCTCATGGAGGCACACAATTGCTATTCTTATTCAGAACTTACAAAATGGTTATCTAATTACAGATCCATTTTTTTTTAGACACGATCAGGGTCACTAACACAACCGGAAGTACTTTGTTTCCTAAGCAGCTTTGCTGAGTTCCATTTCCTTTCCCACCCTGATATTTTGGCTAAAAAAATTTTCAGATTGTACTTCGATGCTAGTGTATATCATCTACACAGTATGTACACATGGAGAGTATTTAATAAAAAATGCAAAACTTGGTAATTCAACAGAGATTTCATATATGGACCTCTTATCTACGTTTAGTGATGTGTTCTTAATATAAGAGAGGAGATTCAGTACGGCAAGTTAGTTTCTCTGATCACCAATCAACTGATACCTTCTTCTCCGTCTGTGGAGTTTTCAAAGAGAAATATCCTAGTAGGTCGACAAACTGGGCAGCCTTACGACCATAAGCTGGGAGTTCTGGCCAGATAGACCACATGAGATCCAGCAGGAGTTCCTGTTGAGGTTTGTTAGAGTTCCTGTAAGAAAATGACAGCTTATGTCACTAAGTGGCACAGAACCCTGAGGTGCTTCTGTTTCTCACCAAAGCCCAGGTACTGTTTCCATAGATGAATCTATTTCCCCACAATGATGGCTTAAGCTGGAATGATTCTGTGGTTCTTCTGATCATTAGTCCTAATAAATATAGCACAGGAGTCATTTACTACCTCCAGGAGGTGGTCTATTCCCAATCCTGCAACCTTACTCCAGAACAGATACTGAGCTTTTTTTAGGCTAAGAGTTAAGCCTGATCATTTTACTAACTCCTAAGCGTAGCCTTCTGTGTGGGAAAGTCTCTTGCCTATAACATCAGCTTAACAGCTAAAAGACAGACAGCTTAATAACGAAATCTTAAGAGAACTCAGGCTGGTATAAATACTCGCATTGCGTCCATAAGTACGTGATTCCAAACCAAGGTAGAACTACATCGTGCACTCTGGCCCCAGACCCATGAACATCTGTGAAACTAAGCCTGTGCACTACCTGTAGATATGCAGCGTCAGGCAGTGGGCCTGCCAGCGCACGGAGGAAGAATTGGACTCCAACAGGAAGCACCGCAAAAACTGAATCAGGGTTTCCTTATCAGCAAATTTGTTAAGCTGGTTCACCAGAGCTGTGCACAGCTGGTCCTCCTGGCTGCCAGAGCTCTCACCTGCAAGAAAATGATAGGATTTAAGGTCAAGAAATAGAAACAGGTCCCGTGTAGGCCTCAGGTCTGTGCTACCATATGGAGAGGAGGGAATTCTGTTCATTTCTAATAAAGTTTCTACAAATGCAACAAAATAATTTCCAGTTGTTTACTGGTCAGCCCCAATTGAGACATACAATAATGCCACAAACAAGCATAGCATAATGTGCCTACATTAAGGTTAGCATGAAAAAATATAGTTAGACTGGAGAAACTCAGTTACCATTACTAGAGGCCTATTCAGAAATATCTCAATAATTAACTGGGATTTTATTTTGTTTTGCTTTTTAAAATTTGAGCAAAGAGTGAAGGAGAAACTGGCTCTGCAGTGAGCCCGGGCCAAGTAAAAGAAGAAAAAACAAAATAAAAGAACACCCTGGAGGAAGCAGGGCAGGCTATCGTGAGGAAAGCCACGAGAGCTTTAATACTTAACTGATGGAACAAACCCTCTCCACTGTGACCAACTACTGATCATCTGCTGAGATCTCAGATGTACAGGGACCATCAAGGACCATCAAAAGCAGTGAAGCCAAAGGAAGGGGCTCGCTAAAAACTCACAGTTTTCACAGTTCATTAAGAGTGGGCTGTGCTTAACTCTGACAATCCATAGAGTAGGTATTATTTTTATTATTCCACAGAAAAAGCAGCTTGATCTACTAAAAATATTCAGTGCACTTTGACCTTTCCTACTAGTCACTTCTTATAGGATGTCACGTAACTGTTTAAGGTGTCATCTTTACCACAGGTGGAAAATGAGATATAAACTAAACACTAGAGGACATTTGGAAAAACCAGGATAAAAGACTGCAGAAGTTCAAAATAAACTACCTATACCAAGAGAGTTAAACACATCACTGTGACCACCGAGATGAGGGGTGACTCTTACCATCTTTTTCCTTCTCCTTCTCTTCTTTCTTGCTCTTTTTAGTGGAAGATTTAGACTGAGTTGTGGTTTGTCCAGAACTGGTAGCCACAGGGGCTGAAGAAGAAGCCACACTAGAGGACCCAGTGGAAGCTGCCAGGGCAGCGAGCACTTTGCTGCCACACAGAGCACAGGAGAGCAGCTGCAGCAGTACTGGAGACACCCCTTCGTCCACCAGGAAACTCACTTGGAGAAGGAAGTACAGGACCGCTGCAAGCACAGGGGCGGCAGTAAGCTCTGGGACAACTGAACTACTGACACCCAAGAATGGGACTGAAAGCACCACATGGCCACCACTGCCCCTTCCACCAGCAGTATTCTCTGAGTTCTCTGCTAAACACTGACAAAGCGGAAAGGCTTAAAACTGCAGACAGACTGGATCCAGGCCCCACTCTTATGAATAAGAAATTTTCTAGACTCCCACTCCTCTTCAGCTGGTCTGCCATACCTGGAGGTCAGACACTGCTACTCTGTGCTCTCAGACTTTGACTATTAGCTCTTAGCTCTGTTTTTTTGTCTTGAGGCCAGGTTTCACTATGTAGTTCAGGCTGGCCTTGAGCTCACTTTGTAGCCCAGGCTGGCTTAGCGCTCAGTGATCCTCCCGCCTCAGTTTCCCGAATGCTGGGATTGCAGGTGCGTGCCACCACGCCCTGCCTCTTTATCGCTCTTTTATGTTTTGTCTTCCTTGCTAGGCAGTTGTCTCTACATCTTGTTCACGGCTCTACATCCAGCATCCAGTTTGATACATAGCAAAGAACAGGCTTCAATAGATAGTTTTTGAAGGAATGAATGACAGCAACCAAATGATATGGCATTGCTTACAGTCATCTTTGATGCAGAATTTCTGCCAGTTGATGGTTCGCTGGGCAGCAATCTCTGCACAGGCTTTTAGGTGCTCCATCTGAAAGGGAAACCCACCACAGCACATGAGCAGCTCCACCACACAGGTCAAATAACACCAACCCCGCTGTCTGAAGAGGCTGTCACCCTGGCTAAGGACAACAAAGTGAGCTTGGTCTTCTGTACAGGCACATATTCCCTGGGATGACTGGTGAACCTGGAAGCAGGACCCATAGGACTGCAGCTCAGAATCTGTCTATGTTCTGCTCCCTACACAGGCCCTTTGTTTTTAGGGAACCTTCTCACTAAAGCAGCTATAAAGGTAGACCATCCAGAGAAGTTATAATCTGGTTTCAGTTCACTTTTTTGCTATAAACACAATAGCAAGGACCCTAGATTTTGAACATGTGCTTCCTAAATGCTCAAAGGCAAAATACTCCATGGACTCTCACAGGTCTGAACAGTTTCTTTGTAGGGCCTAACACATTTTTATATGCTATCCTCCATCACTTTAGCATTCAAGAACAAAACCCAGAGGGACACTAACTTCAGGTTGATTCTATGCATGACATGAACAAATGACACTGGTAAGATGCTCAAGCCACTCACCTCACAGCAGTTACACTGTCAGGTGAGGGTGGAAATTCCAGACCCTGAAGCCAACTACACAAAGCAAAGCATTCACTCAGGCTCAGTCCTAGCTATAACTTCCCTCAATATTTAAAAGCCCTGTCTGCCGCATCCTGTCACACGGCTCCCCAGCCCTCCCAGTTCCCAGCCCTCATACCAGGCTGATAAGCGTGTCGTACTGCAAGGCGGAGCCGGAGCTGGCTGTAACCACACTCGCCCGGAGGAATATCCCCTGCTCTTCCAGCAGCTTCTTGATCCCTCGCACATGGGAGTCCAGGGTGTGCAAATCACGGAGCTGGCGATACTTCTCCTTTGATCCACAGATGAAGAGCAGAAGTTTGCGGACTTGACGGCGCACAAATGGAGTCTGCTGGATCATTAGGTACTGAGGGCATAAATGACACAGACTCAATTGCTCTGGGACTTTATCTACTATGACTCTATGACTGAGTTTTAATGGAAAAAAAAAATTCAGTACTGGGATTGAACTGAGAGCCTTTTTTATATTGAGCTACAATCCCAGCCCTCTCCACCCTTTCTTCTCTGTTATTTTTTGAGACAGGGTCTTGCTGTGTAGTTTAGGCTAGCTTTGAACTCTGTGTAGCCCAGCTGGCCTCATACTTGCAGCAATCATCCTGCCTCAGCCTCCCAGTGTGCTGGGATTATAAGCATGTGTCATGATGTCCAGCATTAACTAACTTTTATTAAAAACTGGCAAGAGCCAGATGTGGTGGTGCACACCTGTAATCACAGCACTTGGGACACTGAGGCAGGAGGATTGTTTTGAGTTCGAGACCAGCCTGGGCTACAAAGTGAGCTCAAGCCCAGCCTGAATTGCACAGCAAGACCCTGTCTCCAAAACACACACACATACACAAAAACAACCTGATGAGAAATACAACACAAGCCACAGTCATTCACAAGGATTCGCTCTAAGAACCCTGCAGATATCAAAATCTGGAAATGCCGAAATTTCATACAGCACCCCTATACATACTCTATTTTTGAAAATCTCTAAATTATTTTATCTAATATAATGTAAATTTTTTTTTTTTTTTGGCGGTACTGGGGATCGAACTCAGGACCCTGTGCTTGCTAGGCAAGCGCTTATTCCACTGAGCTATATCCCCAGCCCATGTAAATGTTTTATACATAGTTATACATGCTAGTTAGAAAATAATTAGAAGAAAAAAAGCTTATGTGTGTCAGTACGGATGCAATGTTTAAATGTGTATTTTTTTGATCCAGTTGGTCGAAGCTGGTTGCAGAATGCATGGCTGCCAAAGGGCTACCACACTTCCTCCCAGCCAAGCTTGTCTCTGATAAAAGGAACCAGGGGAAAAACAGAAAAAATTTAAAAAGGAAAAATGGCATCACAATATTCACGCTCCTCTTCCTGAAGTACTTTAGCAATCTATAAGGAAACTGCTGTCATACTGTCCCACAAAGTAAAACTGAAAGGAAAAAGAAATTCTGAAATCTTCAGTAAGAGAAGGCAGAGGCTGAGTGGTACAGTTAGAGAACTCAAAGTCATCATTTGAGATTATTCTTTCCAGAGTTGTTATTAGGTTGCTGCGCTGGTTCAGCTACCCTCTCTCAGCTCTAAACTCACTTACCCTACTCTGCCAGGTACCACATGGTGAGTACCACATGACCAGAACTGCCGCTCTGCTGGCTGGGTCCCTCTAAGGTTCTGCCAGTGGGGAGTGGAGCCTTGGGGTGGACATTGGTAGCAGGAGCCAAGGAGCTTGCTCCCTCCCACTGCTTGGAGCCCTGGCAACAGCTTTTTGTAGGGCAACTGTAGATGGCTCTAACTGGCAGCTTCTTTCAGTGTCACTAGCATCTAAACATCATGCCCCTAGGGCTCCAGAAGCACCAAGAGCAGCACCCCTCCTCAGAAAGCTGTGGTCTCTCTCCTATTCACACAAGCGCTGCTGGTAGACAGCTGCTTCAGCATGGTTCCCTTTCTATGTCTTTAGTTCTCAAAGAGCTACTGAACCAATTCCCTATACTGAAATCTCTCCGTGCAGGTAACTAGTGTACTTTCTGTTTTCCTGACAGAGCTGAGCAATGAAACTTGTCTACCACCACCTCATGTGAGTAAGTCAAATGTGCACAATCAGGAACTACAGCTGATGGCTGGATACACATCTTGCACATTCTCACTGTACAGCAGAATGCAGAGGGACAGGACCACAACCTAAACAACTGGAAGAGCACTCTTAAGGCAACAGGCATAGGAAGAAAGCAAGCCACAAGGTGACAGTAAGTGTGGCCGCTCCTGGACTGGCACACTGCTCAGGACCTCCACTCACCTCTGAGAGAAAGTAGAACCACGAATGATCAAAGACAGGAGGTGGGATTCGTGAGTTGGTGTCGGCGATCTTTTTGATTTGGTATGGAAGCCGGAGTACCATCTCGGTGAGAAGCTGAGTATAGGCCTCGAACACATCAGCAGCGTGGCCCTATGAAAGAGACTACTGTGTGAGAGCCCGAGCTTACCACTTCTCCGCAACCACAATTAAGAAAAAGAGAAGCTTGTGCTTCCTAGGCATTCTACATACATGCTGAAGTTGTTGAAGAGCACCTTTCAAATTTGGAGCCCTCATTAATTAACAATTTAGTTTACAGAGCCAGACAGCCCTAAGTTCCTAGGGACAACTTAGTTCATGCAAAGGTTCACTGGAGACAGAGCTCACTATCCTTAAATGTTCTGACATTTCCTTCCAGTTTCTAACAGTGGATTGATTGTATTCTGGTAACACAAAAATTAAAGCTTGACTGGCAAAAAACTGGAAAAATGGTAGTGAGTAAGGATTTCAGACTTTCTATGAGAAATGTATTCCATTCCCTAGGAATCAAAACTTTCCATTACAACGAGAAATATTTAAGTAAATCAAGTGGACTAGAATCACTTAAAGTTGGTCAAGATGCTTGGGTTCACATAATGCAAACAGGCAGGGCAGTGAGATCAAAGGACAGTAGAAATAACAGCTGTCTTGCAAGCTGTGTGGCCCCATAAGAAGGAGCTGCAGGAGACTAGGGCCAAAACGGGTTTCATATATTTTATCCCCAGTTACTTATTAGATCTATAGTAACCACTAAAAGTAAAAATAATTTTTAAAAGTAGTCTTTGCTGATAGTTTGGAGAGAACACGTGAATTTGTATACAGAGTGCTCTGGAAAACTTGATGGCAGGGAAGCATATGTTACGGAAGGTTTTCCCAAGGATCCAATGATTGACATGGGTTTTGAAGAAGGACGCGAGTTAGCTAGAAGGGAGAAGAAGGCTATGTAGGGAGAGGAAAAAATTAAGAAAGGACCCCATGTTATAAACGCATATGCCACATCTGGGAGAAGGTGCCCATTGGTAGGGTGCCAGTGAGGGGGTTATGGGCGAGAAAGCTCAAGTTAAGTACGTGGCTGGGTATGCAAAGGACTATTTGGTCTAAAAGTTAGGCAAAAGTACCAAAGGGTTATTAAAAAAGAGAAGAATATGATTAGATTCACATTTTATGTCTATTTTTTTTTAATGCCTACTATATTCCTTCCTATTTAAAGCATTCTAAACAGACAGAACCATAGCTGGTTTAAGCCCAAAGCAGAAGTAGTCACTCCAAGTAACAGCATTTGGGGACCACTGGTATCGGGTAGGGACTATGCCAAGTAATTTGAAACACTAGTTCCTTCAGTACTCACCATTACCCTATGGAGCACACACTACCTGTGTTCTCACTCTCCAGGTGCAGAACTGAGGCCTCCTAAAGTTAGGTGGAATTTCTCCACACCTCTTGGCTGGCAGACAAGAACAATGGGTTTATAAACTCATCTGACCGAAAAGCCCATCTTATCTACCACGTTAAAGGGCCTCTCATGACAGGAGGGAAACATGTGACATACACGTGAGGACACAACACACATACACATGATGGTGTTACCTTATACACACTCATCTTTTTTCAAGGGGTTTTAAATGACATGACTGATTTAACTCAATCCCTCTGATTTAGAGAGGCAGGACTAAGACTCCCAGTAAAAAAGACTGGGAGAAATGGTCATTTATTAAATCTTAATACTCAGATTAACACCTTCCAGGGAGCCTGGCTGCCCCTGGAGGCTCCTCTGAGCTCCTTCAGCTCCACTCACTAGGACAGTACAGCAACAGTGCTCCGAAGGGGGTCAGAGCGCTCCTCTGTCCAGGGAGAAACCTCACCTTTACATACTGGCGGAGAAAGAATGGGCTCATGTCGGGGGGAGATGAAGTTGTATGTGGTTTCAGCAACTGGTTGGTAGCCACGGGCTCCTCGTCATTCTGCTGACTCTTCCAATACTCCAGCAGTGACTTAAGCACATGCAGGCAATAGTCCACGGCCCCAGAGCTCAGCAAGGCTGCAGCTGTGGCACTGGAGATGAGGGAAGATGACTGGAAGGGAGAGAAACACCAGGTAGGTAAGAATGTCTCGTAATAACTAAAATCTAGTTGGGCATTAAGAGGTAGGAAACACGGAACAGTTAAAATTAGTTGTTATGGAAGTGAGTTAAATAGTCTTTTGTGTTAAAAACTTCCCAGTTGCTTGAACAGTCCTCCAACTCTTGAACAACTGCATGTAAGAGAAAATGAATACCAATTTTCAACCTAACCAACTCTACACACATGCCATTGGCCAGGGAGGCAAGGACAACATAATCTTTGCTCTGGAGGGGTTTGGTTTTCTCTTTTCCTTTGGGCAGTGAGAAAAGAAACCCATTTCAAGGACAGAAAACTTTGTGCTTGTGGGGACTTCTCAGCAACCTCACCCTCCCAGAAGGAGCTCTCCCAAGGAACCAGCTTCCAAAGGTGATGGAGTGAATGATCACATGCATAAAAAAGTAGGAGAAAAGCTACTGTAAATAAGACCATTAGGAAAGCCTTGCAAATCCCAGCAAACCCCACAGCTCATAAGCTCATTAAGATTGGATGCAGTTCAGCCTCAATTTCTACCTTCTCCACTTTGTGCTAATCTCTATTCACCACACACACTTTGCTTTCTCTCTGCTTTATTACCATACCTTACAGCAACAGGCACTAGGGGAATCCTCTTAGCCACTCTGTACCTTGCAGAACAGGCCCTTGCTTTCCAATAATGGAACTTCCAAACCCTTTAACCCCTCCACTGGAGGGAATGTTGGCAAAGACCAGGGCTTGGAAGGGATTCTGAAAAAGGTGGAGGTTCTGCTCTTGAAAAGGCAACGTCTTAGACTCTTACTCCGCTTGGACAATGGCCTTATTCTAATTCTAAGAACTACCCCTTTTGCCCTCAGCCCTGCACCCAATCCTCTTACCTTTCCCCAAACCGGTAGGCTCAAAGCAAAAATACCTCACATATGGAAGACTTGGACCCAGATTTGGTGCGGGACATGAAGACACTCAGGAGTCTCATCACTACCAGGTGGACTTCATTCAGGGCACTGCGCTCATTCTTCTTGGAGACATCCTGCAGACAGAAGCAGAGGCCCAGGAGCCTGCCCTTATTTTACGTGAGAGACATCCTCTGAACCAGATTCCCTACAACTACTGAGCCCTAATTACTCCTTGGTGAACAAAGATGGACTGCACTCCAGTGTCTCCACAGACCACATCTCCGATACCCAGAGCCTTCCAAACTCAGGAAGCCACAGTAAAACGTAAACAACTAATTTAATGCTTCCACCTCAATGAGCTACAAAAGTCCACAAGGGCAGGACTTTGTCTTATCTACCATTTCTGCTCAGTATTCAAAAGCATGCCTGGGCCAAAGTAGGCACCAAACGTGATCACTGCATTGAACCAAGAGAACTGGAACCCTCAGCGTGTGGCTCCAGCCAAGCTAAGTAGAGCTTTTCTAAGACAGAATGAGAACCTGAGAAAAGATTTCAGCCAACCTCTGCTTTTCATGAAGCACGATTCTCCAATTTTACCTTTTTATCCATGCCCAGTTCAGCAATAAGCTGTGAGAGGAGGTTGTCCAGGGCCCCCTTGTCTTTCTCATCTTCACCATCCAAATCTGTAGTGAGCATAAGAATGACCTGGAAGACGAAGAGAGAAGAAATATGAAAGCCAATTTCCTGAAGATAACAACTCTAAACATAGGATGTTTCTGCAGAAATCCCAACCTTACTGACTTCCCTGTCAACCGTAACTATAATGCCTTAAAGCATTCCAGATTCTAGGTTTTCCCAATCTTAAGTGTCCAGAGTCATAAAAGTCAAATTTTGATACATGCCGTATCAAAATTTTGATACATACCTGACAATACTGAAAAAATTTTACAAAAAGTTTACAACATTAATGGACTAACCTGCATTCTACCTAACCAATCGGGCTTAGACAGGGCAGCATGTGGTAAACCAAAACTTAAAGAAGAATTTTGGCTCCAAGAAAGGCAGTTAATGGAAGAATAACAATAGTCCACACTCTTAATACAAAGAGAGATAATATAGACTAAAAGTCTATATTGCTCCTGGCTCTGTCAATAGCTAGATGATGACCTTGGGCATTAAAAAGAAAATCCCCTAACCCTTAATCTTTTCATCTGTAAGCTAAAGGATTGAAATTTACTGCTCAAAATTGTACTCTGGCTTTCTGTGACCCAGTAACAAACAAGGCTTCCAGGACCTCTGGAAGAGATGTGCAGTGCTTAACGACAGCCCTGTGGAAATGTGGTAGACCCAGGAAAAGCAAATGATACCTGCATGTATGGGATGGCTCGGACACCTCCAACATTTCGTAACTGGGGCAAGGTCTGTAGTAACCTTTCCAACAGCATCAGACGGACCATATGCAGCCTAAAAGGCCAAGGAGAATATGTATATGAAACAGGAGCTAGTATACAAACAAGAATGAGCTGAATATAGTTCTTCCCTCCTGTTACCAAGGTAAACAAGGAGTGGAATACTTAGAAATAATCTTAGCATTAAAAAGATGTTAAGAAGCCAGGTACAGTGATGGCCTTTTAGAGTCCCAGCTACCTGGGAGGCTGAAGCAAGAGGACCACTTGAGTCTAGGAGTTGGGAGGAAACCTGGGCAACATAGAGACCCCATCTCAAAAAAAAACAAAAAAAGTCCAACCAACCAAACAAAAAGATTTAAGAAATGCCCACTGGCATACCAGAAATACTAGCGAAATCACAATTAAAAAAGAGCAAAACTATTCTAAACTACAATTATTGTTTAAAAATAGTTCCCAAGTAAGCCATCAGGTCCTAGTCATTCTCAGTATCAGAACTCAACCTCTACTGGCAGGCTTTATGGCTTCCTAACACATGGCCCTATCCCGCCTCCAGACATATTCTTCTGGAATTCTATGTACAAATTCTGTATCATCCATTGCCACAGTGCCCTGGCTCCTTCCTTTCTGTGCTTCCTAAATCCACAGAAAAGGCCAGCCACTGCTTTACTCTCCCACATCTTATCCTTCAGGTTCCGAGTGTAAAATTCAATGCCAATACACACATTCCTACTAGACCCATGAATTCCCCATAAATCCACCCAGTTCCTACACAGCCTTCTTCATAGCTGATATACAGCTGACCTTCTGTACTAGCTGACTGCCTCTGGCTCTCCATCCAACATGTGGATTCAGGAGAGCCAATATGACAACTAATTAAGGTCCTGCTGACAGACTCATGAGCAGTATCATCTAAAGCATAATCTCAGAGAGGAGTACAGGTGCTGAATCAATAGGTTGACTTTCATAATTAGTAAACTATCCCTTCCTCATTTTATCTTAGAGACTATTTGTAAGAAATCACATGCACGCGCGCGCACACACACACACACACACACACACACACACACGTTATGATTGATACATTGTGTGAACTTGGGGTATCTAGAAGTTTGGCTTAGTGATACAGCAGGAAGCCAAAGTGCCTACTTTATACACATTCTGAGCCTGTGGAAGAGGAGGGCATGGAGATTGTGTGAGAGCTACACGCCCCCTGGGTGGGGGTAGGCTGTTTACAAAGGGAAGAAAGGAGGCTGCTTGCAGCCATTCCTCCCTTTTTGCTGGTTGTTTTTGCTGTGCTCTGCTGCCACGAACAGTTTTGCCCTCTGCCATGTGCCACTTTGCCTCTGAAGCAGCCAAGTATGGACTGAAACCTCTACAAACTGGAAGCAAAATAAACTTTTCCTTCCTTAATTTTGGGTGTTGGGTATTTTGTCTCAGCAACAAAAGAAAAGTAACCAAGACAACGTATATATATGAAAGTCATATATATACATGTATGTATATATAGTATATACCCTAGCAGATATCTAGTACATTTTCAAAATAATAAAAGTTAAAGAGACAATGAGAGGTAACAGCAGAAGTTCAACAATTTTATAGACAACATAAAATAGGCTCAGAGATGGGTTAGTGTCTTCAGATTTAGGGAACATACGTACACAAAGGAAAAGTTAAACAATGAGTAAAGTCCAAGACGCCAACCCAGAGAAGGCTAGATTATTTTCTGGCTTTTCAAATGTTTAGATGCTACTCTTGAAACTTAACAAAAAGATTAAACCCTTTACCCAAAAACTGTGACTCCTTTTTCTTTAGTGACTTAAAATAAAATTTACTTTTATTATTTTAAAAAGTTCATTGACCACTTATTTAATTTATTCATGAAAAACATTAGCTGAAAAACACTAAAGACAGCTCTGCCAGCAATGTCACTGGGTTACCCCAACTGGCCCTCCTCCTAAAAGCAGCTGAAAATCCTAAAAAGATGCCACATCATTTTAGAAGCAACCAGTCTCAAGAAATTTCACACCATTGAAATTATACACTCATAGTATGTTACCCAATCACAATAAAATTAGAACTATAATCAGTAACAAATAACTAGAAAATCTCCAAATGTTTGGAAATTTAGTAATATATTTCTAAATTTCCCATAGGCCCAAAACTGAATTACAATAGCATTTTAAATAGATTGAATTGAACGGCAATAAAAATATATTATCGAAATAAGTGGGCTTGGAAGCCAGCCAATGAGGGGGATGAAACTTTTGCATACTGTGAGCTCAAGCAGACCTTTAACCCTCTTTAAAGAGGTGGGTTCTGAACAAAACAAGGTAAAGAGGTGATCTTACAATAGCATCACATTTTTCCACCTGGTACTGGGGACTGAATCAAGGGCCCTCATGCATGTTAGGCCAGCACACAACCCCTGACCTTTATGTATTTTTAAAAAAGCCTTAAGTCAGTAATTATGCTTATATCTCATGGAACCTGAAAAGCAGAAAATTAAACCAAAAAATTATTAAGCAAGTAGAATAGAGTTGGAAAAAATAAAAAGCAGACGTACAACAGAAGAAAACAAAAGCCAAAAACCAGTTCTTTATAAGCTAGCATCCATTTAAAAATCCTTGAGCTCCTATTATAATTAATGGTAAAATTTGGAACCTCTTTCTTTCAGTTTGTGAATGAGATAAAGATGTCCAGCACCATTTCCTTCAACACTGTGCTAGAGATACAAGCCAATGCAATAAAGTCAAAAAAGGAAATTAAAAACTATGCAAGTTGCAGTGAAAAAAGTTAAACTGTCCTATTTGCAGGTGACAAGACTTGCATATATGCGGAAAATCCACCTGAATCTATAATTACAATAAGTGAATTTGGAAAGATAACTACATATAAAATCAAAATAAGAGCAGTAAGGAGCTCACTAGGAATTACGAAGTTATTAGGCTACAGATTGAATAAAGAGGCAATTCAAAGAAGGAATTGGAGCCCTGAGACTGATTTGATCACATTTGAAAACTTAAGGCTACAATGCTTTGAAGGCAAACTAACCTTCCAGTTCCTAGGATCACAGGGTATTTGGAATCTGAAAACCTCATAGAAATACAGGACACATTATAGTTATAAAACTAAATGATAATAAAACACTTCCTTTCATACCACTTTTATCCCACCAAGAGGCCTACAAGAAGTATCTGCCAAATGATGTCCTAATACTGAGAGGAGAGGAGAGAAAAAAGAAAAAGACTATGGTGCTAGGGCCGAAACCCAGGGCCTCACGCTCTACCATGGAGCTACACTCCAAGCCCTCATTTTTTTCCTTTGCCCTAGCCTATTTGTGTTATATTTAAGAAATCTTTGTAAACCCTGAGTTACAAAAATACTGTCTTCTGCAAGCGCAGGGTCCTGAGTTCGATCCCCAGTACTGCCAAAAAAAAATACTGTCTTCTAAAATTAATAAAGTGTGATACCCTTTAAATTTATATGTACATAGTTCAATTAATTTCATATGTAAGGTCAAGTTTGTTTCATTCTATATAAATTTCCAACTGATTCATTACTATTTACTGGGAAAAAAAACACATAATTTCCCATGCTACACATAAGTGCCACCCTTCTCATAGATCATATGACCATGTATAAATCTACCCCAAACTTGAGCCTGTTCTATTACTCTTTCTTTGCACCAATATGACACTGTCTTAACTACCAGGGGCTACAATAATAAGTATATAAGGGTTCCTTACCGCATGGATGTCCTTCAGTATTGTCTTACTTATTAGTAATGAGTCTCTTATACCACCAAAAATCATCAATCAACTTGTCAGTTTTAAAACATCTAATACAGCTGGGATTTGTGATGGAGATTATATAGATCTATATCAATCTGAGATAAGTGCCATGTTTGTAATGAGTCTTGCAATCCATAAACACGGTATAGTCCTTTAATTATTTAGGTCTTCATTTTGTGTAGTTCTCAGTATATATATTTATCAAACATATTTCCATATTTTTTTCATAATACTCAGATCAAAAAATTATAAATAAAGAAAAAAGAAAAAGCATATGAAAAGGTATGGAAAAGAGGATATGATGGTCTCACATCTATTTAATTGGACTCCCAAAAAGCTAAATAACAGAAAATGAGCCAGAAGTAATACGTGATGAACAGGTAAAAATTTTTCAAGATTAATGAAAGACACTAATTTATACACTCCAGAATTCCAAACAACTACGCAAACAAATATAAAGAAAACTATCCTACCTAGCTAAGAAGCAGAGCATTTGCCTAGCAAGCACAAGGGCCAGGATTTGTCCCCAGCACAGCAAAACAAAACAAAACAAAATACTGAAATCAGAGAGAGCTTATGTTCTCTGAATACAACAGGATTAACCTACAAATCACATTTAAAAACAATTAAGATTCAACAGAAAGGCCCCTAATGGTAACACATTAAAAAACAAACTTCATCAAAAATAATTAACAAAGCCTGAGGTCACCTTCATCCAAAATGTTTCAAGTGGCTAAAACTGAAATAGTGGGTTACAAAGAGTGTGGGAGACACTCACTGATATCCTTCTAAAATGATTCTGATTCCTGTGTCCATGATTTTCCCCCTTTGGTAGAAATCTTTCAGCTAAAAAGTGCTAACTAATTATTCTGATACTGGTTCAATAACTGCTGGCCTCAGCAAACAAGCCAGGTGCAGTGGTGGTGCACACCTACAATCCCAGCAACTTAGGAGGCTGAGGCAAGAGGATCCCAAATTCAAAGCCAATGTGGTCTGGCAAGACCCTGCCTCAAAATAAAGGGTTGGAAAAAAATAAATAAAGTCTAGGAATGAAATTCAGTGGAGTACTTGATAGGACACGCAAGGGTCTAAGTTCAATTCCCAGCAAAATAGAACAAACAGAAAATTCAATCCCCAGCACTGCCCTCCCAAAATCAACAAACACTGTATTACACATATTATTCTTAAATTTTTCTCCCTCCTGTTTCTCCAGTCATATTTTGGTTGAAAATATGTTCACTCAGCCAGGGATAGTAGTGCATGCCTGTAATTTCAGCACTCTGGGAGACTGAGGTAGGAAGATTGCAAATTCAATCCCAGCTTGGAAACTTAGCAAGACCTTATCTCAAAATTAAAAGCCTTTGTAGTGCATAACATTGCGTTAGGACAACCCATTCCACACTTTTCTACTGTAAATTTATACTTTAGCACAACAGTGATCCACCATGCTCTCAGTAGCTGCATCAGGGGGGTACAGGAAGCAGTATTTGTGTTTACCCAATTGGTACAAGAACAGGAAGGTGTTTGCATGTGTGCAAAAGTGTCAAACCAGGATTTTTAGATTTTGCATGTTTACCTGAGCATCACAGGGGGTAAATATACCCACACCACTCTTCTGTTATGTAAACATGTATTTTACATGGAATATGGGTGTGACTCACAATAGTTGCACTTGGGGAAAGCAAAAACCCATTTGTGCATTCATCCACTTGGCAGATAAATGGCAAGGTGTGTATAGGAGCTCCAGAGCAGCAACAGGTGAGTTTTATCCATGAAATGCTCATTGCTAAATTTCTGTGTACTCAGGATCTGTTTTGGTCCTTCTGGCAGAAGTACCCCAATTCAGTACAATGGTACATAAAAAAAACCAGACTTCTAAGTTTTGAAGGAGGTTGAGAAAGTGAACCATCATATTACTCATGCATGGATGATGAAGATGATAATGACTTTGACAATGTCTAACTGAGCCTAAGTTCTTGTGACAGTGAAATAGAGCAAGAATCAGCCTATACAGACACAAGGAATACACAACTTAATTCAGATGACAAAACAGCAAAATGAGTACATCTGTCTAGTCGAAATGGTACAAAATGGTCATGCAACCAAATGGAACAATCTAATGTTAGAACTACGTTCAAAAATATAGTGAGGATTTTGGCAGGTGTGAAACCTATTGGACAACGTGCCAGCACTCCCATTCAATGTTGGAAATTGTTTATAAAAGACAAAATGCTACAAGATGTGAAAAACACAAATGCTGAAATACAAGTAAAATGTTCTGTGCACCAATAGCCATACTAAAAAATGAGTATACTTCATTAACTGTCATAATAAATGACCAATTATGACACCTCACTAGCTGTACTTAAAGCATTCATAGGTCTGTTGTACTTAGTAGGGCTTTCTCATGGTAATCACAGGAATATAAAAGACTTATGGAAAAGACTTATGGATAGGTGTGCATTTGAGGTTTGTAGGATAATAATGACACTGAGCAGATTTGGTATCCTGCAAAACTGTCTGAGGTTTGATGACAAAACCACCCACCAAGAGAGAAAAAGAACTGATTATCTGGCTGCTACCCACTCATTGTTTGAGAGATTTGTAACTGTCAAACAATTTACAAACCATCTGAAAACATGACTATTGATGAACATTTTAGAGCATTTCATGGTCACTGTAGCTTCAGGCAGTATGTGACCAAAACCATCTTTAAAATATGGCATAAAATTTATGTCCTTGTAGATATGAAAACTTATTATGCTTTCAATTTAGAAATTTATCCTGAAAAAAAAAAAAATAGAAATTTATCCTGGAAGCCAGGTGTGGTGGTGCATGCTTGTAATCCTGGCACATGGGAGGCTGAGATGGGAGTATCACCCTGAGCTCAAGGCCAGCCTAAACTACATAGTGAGTTTAAAAGTCAGCCTGAACTATATAGCAAGACTCTCTCTCAAAACAAACAAAGAAACCAAAAGAAAAGGAACTTTACCCTAGAACTCAGTCTCAGGTCCTTATTCATAGTAATAAGCTGAATGATGTTGTGAACATACTTACTACTCTCATCTCTCAAACTAATCAGAATGTAACATTTGACAATTCATTTACCAGTTTCCAACTGGCCTTATATATGGGAAAGAAAAACAAACTGGTACTGCTGATGTCAACATTAAACCAGGATGGGATTTTTTTTTTTTTTTTTTTTTTGCGGTACTGGGGATCAAACTCAGGACCCTGTGCTTGCTAGGCAAGCACTTATTCCACTGAGCTATATCCCCAGCCCAGGATGGGAATATTGATAAAGAAACCTTGACAAAATAGAACCGGAGATGGCACCTTTGTACAACAAAATCAAAGGTGGAGTGGATGATGATGAGTTGTATAGCAACTATGTATGATGTCACTCGAAACATGAAGCACTGGCCAACGATTATTGTTTTACTTGATCCTAACATGTGTAGCATAAATAGTTTGACTGTTTACAAAGAAAACAAGTGTAAAATATCATAGATAAATTTTCGTAGAGGATTGGGACTGGAACTTGTAAGAGAACATTTACAGCAAAGGAAAAACAAAATGTTTCTGCCCGGGAAACTACACAAAAAAATTGTGAAGCACACTGTTGATCTGGTAGGGGAACAGGCAGGTGCAGCACCACAAAGACCTAGTAGGACAACAGGAAAACGAAAAAGATGCCCACTGTGCCCTACAGGAAAAGACAGGAAAACAAAATGTCTGTGCTAACAATGTAAGTGATACTTGTGTATGGAACGTGTAGTTTTCATGTATGAAGACTGCCTTGAGTATGACAGCCGATGCAAAAATTATTTTATAGTAGACTTTTGTTTGTATTTACATTGTAGCTCACATAGGTTTTTTTCTGTTGTTACCTTTTAGATTTTTTAAGTATACAGCTGATGTGAAAATATTGGTATTTATTCTAAATGTGCAATATATAGCAAAAATTTACTACTTTATTCTACTGGTGTTTTATGTTCCTGTTTAATTATACATTGTATAACATAGCAAAAACCTCCTAAAAAACAGCAAGACCAGTAAGATATCAAGTATGTCCTTAAATGCCAGGAAGGCTAACCACATGTATTATCAGTATAAGGAGTATATGTGCATGGAATGGGCTGTTGTGATGTGTGAAGACTGCCTTAGTTATGAAAATTGAAGATTTTTTTAATGTAGATCCCATTGGTACTTATTATATTTCATATAGGAATTTATTTCTGTTGTTACTTTTTAGACTTTGAAGACCAAAAAACAATCAATAATGAAAATTTTGATATTTTTATAGATTCAAAGAGATTAAAAATTCAGTACTTTTTCCTTTTAAGTATTCATTGTTTACTATAATAAAACTCACAAAATTACAATTAATAATTAGTCAACAGAAATATCTGAGGGCCAGGAATATAGCTCAGTGGCCTAAGTGCTTGCCTGGCAAGCACGATGTCCTGAGTTTCACTCCCGGGACCCAAAAAAAAAGATATTTTTCAGAAATATCCTAAAGAATAAATGTGGATATTATATACTCACAATAATGCACCTTTATGACAAAATTAGCATTATGCCCCATGGGCTATATAAGGACTGGGGATTTAGCTAAAAACAAAAGCCTGAGTTCAATCCTCAGTACTGGGGGGGTGGGATTCACTCCACCAATATAGAATCAAATACCAACATAATTTCTTGAAGCAGGTGAAGTAGGAGTTTGTTGATGACTTTCAATTTGAAAATATTGGGCTGGAGATATAGCTCAGTGGCACAGACCTACCTGGCAAGCACAAGGTCCTGAGTTTGATTGCTGATACCAGAACAAAAAACAAAAAAAACAGGAAAAGAAAAGAAAAAGAAAATGCTTTACTAGTAGTATTTCTACATACAAATCTGCATAGTCGTCCCTCACTATATCATGGTTCACTTATTGCGGCTTCACTGTATCATAGGTGTTTTTTAAAAAAAAAAAATCCAATTCTGTACCTTGGAGTTTTTGGTGTATTGCAGGATTTTGCAATATATAGGTACTTGTTTAATATTGTGATTTTAATTGTTTTTGCCTAAAAAATTTAAAACTATAAAAATATAAAAAAAGTTAACTCAAAGATATTAAAAGAATATTAAATCGAAATAAAATACAGGATGTATTTCATTAGCAGATGAATACTGTACTGTACACAGTGGAAATGCAGTACGCCACTACCACCTGCCCAAGTCTGCCAGAGTGAAATTGTACAGGGCACACTATTGGCTGATGGAATGGAAGGCGACCAACCACAGCACTGTGTTCTGTATCCTGGGTGCTGATCGGCTCAGTGACTGTAGCATCGGTCTGTTTGCTCTCCCGCACTGTGCCCATAAGTTCAGCATCTCTCCTTGTCCACTTCCCGTTGGGTACCCTTATAGAATTTTACATGTTGGTAAAATTACTTAAGTTTAAGAGTATAGAAAGTGTTTAAGATTATATGAAGTGTTCATAAGAGTGTGGGAAAGGTTAAAAAGAGAGTAGGAAAGGTTTATAGGAGTGTGGGAAGGGTTTATAAAGCCTTAAAATATAAATAATAAATATAATGCCACTACTTTGCAGATTTTCACCTATTGCAGGGGTCTCTGGAACGCGATAGGTGAGGGATCACTGTATTTGGTAGATACAAATGTATATTTTCTCTTATTTCTTTCAGCTTCTAAAGATATTAAACAAGGAGCTATTTCTACTACTATATACTTAATAACTCTCACTGTTATGCCTCCAACAAGGTTGTGTTTTTAAAATGTTACATAATGAACTTCTGGAAACGATGAAACAAAAAACATTTTAGTAAGAAGTCAAGCTTTTATAACGATCATTTTACGGTTATGAAGAGATCTGGGAACATGGCCAGAGGAAAGACCATTTCCTATTCTCGCCTCAATTCATCTTATATAACTCTAATCAGATGAAGAAGGCAGATCTAGAGCACTTCCTAAGATCTTAAGCTCTTCGGGTATATTTAAAAAGAAAAATACGTTGCTATCACCACTCCATCTCCTGTTCTGAAATACTTTCACACAGGGAAGCCTTAAAGCTATGAACAGCCAGATGGATCCTGACCTGTTGCTGGTGTGGACATCTCCTTCAGCTTCCCCTTCTCCTTCTCCTTCCGAGCCATCTCCTTCCTGGTGCCCAGTGGTGGTGCTGATAGCACCAGTGCTTGAGCTGACACTTCCTGGTCCAGCGGGGTGGCCCTCGGCTGTGGCATCACCGTAAGCACTGCTTCGGCCAGACACTAGAGGGAACAGTTGAAAAAGAATAAATCAACTCCCGCAGCATGATGGAACCCAATGTACTCTAAAGTCAGCAATGGTTAAAAAATAACTGGGAGCTTTATACAGTTTTCATCTATATGAAGCTAAATAAGGACTGAACTCCTGACTCTGGCTCCACAGCATTATGCTAAATCGCTCTCTGGAGCCCCTCCTCCCCCTGCAGTATATGAGCTCCACCCACAAGCGCTATCTTAATCTCAACTGCTAACCAACAGCTGTCTCACACCTCAGAGGAAACACTGACACGTGAACCTAGGAATTATCAGCTACTCTGAATCTCTTCCATAAAACAAGTCACAGCTAGTGTTTAACTACAGATTGATTTACAAAGTCAAACCAAAACGGCTTCATCATGTTCTCTCATTCTAGAGCCCCACCTCACCAGCTAAGGTAATGTGGAGATGGCTTTCCCCGTTAACACTACAGATCACAACTAGAACCCAAAGGCACATTTCCCCAATCATTAAGAGCAAAACTCATAGAATAATGACTTTTAAGGTCACATTACAATTATTTTAATTGTGCTTTGGGACAATGAGTAGCACATGCTATTGCATCTCTTCTACTAACAAATAATTAAAAGACACCTGGTAAAATATTTCAATATTAAACCCACTGAGCTTAAGCTACAGAGTATCAGAAACTCTAGTGTTGAGATCAAGTGAATCCCCTAAGACTCTCAATGCGAATGCTCCTCTTTGAGAAAGCAATCCCAGGCACAGACTCTGTCTTGTCCCCACCCTCTGCCCATAGAGACATCCAGGCACATTACCACTGTGCTCGCCAGCCACTGAGTCCACTGCACTTCCCCCGCTTTCTGAGCCCACACTACCACCGTGGTCGGCAGGAGAGGTACGAAGGGTAGAACCATCAGTCGCTGCTGTGCTGCCCTCGTCATCTGAGGCTGGAGCTGAGAGAGTAACGAAAGCTGTTACAGGTAAAAACCCCTCCTTGGGGCGAAAGCATCAAAGCACATAGTGCAGAGGACACAATGCAGTTTATATATCCTGTGGTCAGAGAAGAAAGGGAAAGATTTGCTTTGCTAGTTAATCACTAACAGGAACAAACACTACATGGTGCATTGCAAACAGTACTTAGACAGAATTGAAAACCCAGTTCACTGGGCATTTCCTTCGCTGTTACGTTACAGTGCAGAGATTCAGTTAACAATTTGTGACATGGGCACTAAGTTTTCTAACTAAATGTTTCATGGTTACCATAGTCTAGGTGTTACTGACACCTGCTGAGAGATCTGAAACTAGATACAGCCATTCAAAGTGTTGAACTCTGAATTTTCATAGATTTGTTTTAAAATCCGTCAATTTTTGGTTTGTTAAGAAATCACTTTTCATGAGCTCTTCAATCAACTCTGCTAGTTTTTTTTTTGTTGTTTTTTCAATCATGTGGTCCAGAGGGGAGCTTGCTGAGAAATTTCATACTTCCTAATCATCCTCATCAGATGCTAATAATGAAGCAAGGAAATTCCCCAGAGACAGCCACAGCATCCAGGATCAGGGCTGAGCTGAGACAGGAGGAAAATGCTGGATGAGATACACAAAGGAGGAAAGCCAAGACAGCCACACAGCATAGTACGAACACAACCAGCACAACACGGCAGGGACCTCGAAGCCTGAAATGACAGCAACTAAAGAGACCTCAAAAAAATGCAACGAGCCATGGCAGCAGGTGGGGACAGCCACTTTCTTTTTATCTCTTCAGGGTAAAACTCCTCAAGGGTTGGGGGACCAAGTATAGGAACGCAGTCTGCAGAAGTATAAGTCAACCCTTAAGTCAGCGGGGAGCTGGGTTTCTCAGATGGGCCATCCTCCTGTCTGGCCCAGTTCTCCACTCAGAAATTTGTTTTTCTTATCAGATTAAAAAACACTGAAAGTAAAGACAAAACAAGTTCTAAACATTTCTTATGAATTTTGTTGTCCACAAGCCCTACCTCTCAGACTCACAGGCCCACACGGCTAGCTTGCGGCCTCACTCTGACATGCAGATGAAGAGTGAAAGTTAACAGGTGTGAATTCTAGTTCTCCTTCTCCTTTGTAACATCATCTAATGCATCAGAACCCAGACAAAGAATGGCAAACACCTGTAATTGAAGCCCTATGTCTAATCAGCCTACAAGCTGTTCTTTGACCTCTCCTCGGGAATCAGCTGAAGCCAGGCAGCATGCAGAGTATGAGGAAGCAGAGCCATGAGTGCCGTTGCCAAGCTGCAGCTCTACACCTTCCACACCCACACTCCTAAAGCCACGGCAGAAGCAGGAGTCCAGAATGGCCTGTCAAAGCAGCTGCCCGTTACACTCTCACAGCACTGGAAACAAGGCCTGAAGGTCCTGGGGACCTGAGCCGTGCTCCTTGCTGTGGACAGTTACCTGATGCTGTGGTGTCAGAGAGGGTTCCTGCGTCCAGAGAGGAAGAGCTGGGTGCCTGGCCGGACAGTCCCAGACTCTGCAGGCCCAGGGCACTGCTGCTGCTGCCTGGGAAACAAGTGGAGAGTGAGCACAACATCCCCTCCAGACCCCGACCACAGTACTGCCTTGGTCACCTGCTGCCCTTAGGAGTCTCTAAACACCAACATGTGACCCCTCTGGCCTAGAGGAAGTTAACCAGCCATTGCTGTCCACCCACCAAGTTCAATTACAGAGAGGGTGGAATGTATCCTTCAGCTCAGGCAGAACAGAGGCCAGAGGAATCCAACAGCTTCAGGAGGAAATCATTCAAAAGACCAAACTAGCAGAAGCTACGAGATTGGTTCCCAGCCTGAAATTCCTGCCACAATCCCTCTCACTCTCCACCTGTGTCTCTGAACAGCTCTCACCCAGATCAACCTCTCTCCCAATCTGGGGACAAGCTAAGTCAGCTGGGTATCAGTAACTGCCAAACCCTCTTTCCTGTGCATGGCCAATGGGCCACTTCATTGTTGGCATTGCCTTCTACCTTGTTGGTCCTGCTGCAGGCTCAGGGCAATGGCTAGTTCAACCATGGTCTCGTCATCTGCATCCGGCGGGATGTCCAGCATGGGGGGAAAGCCCTCTGCACCTGCCAGCAGGGCCTCCAGGGGAGAGGGGTTGCCATTGTTGACATTTTCAGCAGTCTCCAGGACCATCGACTCAGACTGCAGAGAGAAAGCTCTGTCAGTGTCCCACAGTAAATGGTAACTTCAGGAAGTCCACTGAATAAGAGCTAGAGGAGAGTTTGAAGTTCCTCCTCCTCTCTCCTGCTGCCAGACTCACCACCATCTCAAAATCTCCATGGTCCACCTCACTCTGCTCTTGGCTTTCCTGACGGATATGACCACCATCCGGGATCCCTGATGACTGCATTTTCTCATCTGCATCATCATCGTCATCATCGTCCTTGTCTCCTGAGTCAAAGAAACCCCAGTCACCTGAAGGAGCTTGCTCTTTCCTCCACTGACATATGCTACGATAAATCACATAGCAACAGAAGCCCAAGACAAACCAGCAACCAGCACCCTATGCTTCCAAGGCAAAACTCCAGGGTGCTCCGCCTGGAAGCTTTGTTCTTTTGCTTCCTGGACCTAGCAGGATCTGGGCAGACGTGGTTAAGAGTAAGCTTGCCCCCACATAAACGACTTTTCCAGCCAATGAAGGAAAAAGAACAACCTTGGACCCCAAAAGCAGAGAAATCTAAGACAGCTGGCCCCTAAATTCCCACCAATTTGGTGGAGACCTTCAACAAGACAGGAAAAATAATGTAATTGAATGTTTATCTATTATCTGTCATGGCAGCTTAGCATTTATTTCACTACTTTTTCCCAAAACAACTATATCAGTGAGATTTTCACAGTATATAGTCATTATGACAAGAACCAGAACTGAAATATAAAACCATCGAATGGAAACCAAGGACACCATAACTGGCCCTGCCTGGGCCCCTTTCTGCAGAACAGTGGAAAGGCCTTCTACTAAGGAGGAAGTCCAGGTAAGACTCCCTATTGACAGAGGAGGACAGAGAGACCTCGCCTTCCACTCGATGGATTAAGGCATGTAAATATGTCCATAATTAGATACACTGAGCTATGTGCACTGTAGGTTCTTGCCAGAGCAAAGAGCCACAAAATGTTACCTAGCTCATCAAAAACTTAGGTAAGATAAATGCTATTCAAGAAAATGCCTAAAACGTACGAAGTTGTATATATTCCTCTACATGTCCCACACAATAGGCACAAACCACATGTGGTTAATGAGCTCTTAAAAAGTACCTAATCCAAAAAGGCATGCTACTACTATGCAGTACACACTGAATTGCAAAGACAGTACCAAAAAACGTAAGATATTTCATTGTTTTTCATGTTGACATGTTAAAATATTTTGATTAGATAAAATAGTAAATTAACTATATACTACTTTGCTCCTTATAATGTGACTAAGAAATTTTAAAATATGACTTGTCTTTTGCTCTTTATTACAAAATAATTTATATTTAATGGGTACGTATTTTGAGATACATATACATTATGAAATAATTACTATACTCAAGCTAATTCACATGTCCATAACCTCACTAATACCTAATTTTTTAATCAAGTAACCAGGGAATTACCTAACATAATGCTACTAATTAGACTTTGTAGAACTGCTTTCACCTAAATGTAAGATGTTATGCCTTTGACTGAGTCCAAGAGCACCGTGAGGAAAATCTGTGACATCTGCTGCCGACTTATTCGTAGGTAAGTTTATCCAGGGTTCGTGCCCCTTAGGCAACCAAATGGGTCCATAATGACACTTTTGTGCCAGGAGAAGTATTTTTTTCCAGAAATAGATATATTTTGTGTTTGGTCATTGTGATTTTTGTAACTTTTCTTCCAAGAACTTTCTTTAATAATCAGGTAGAACCTTGTGTCAGGTGTTTTTCTGTACTCTTGGCTTGATTTTTCTGAATCATTTCAATATACCATCTTAAATTCTTTGATGAATACTAGAGATAAAAATTAGGAAAACAAAAGCCAGGTGTGGTGGTGCACGCCTGTAATCACAGCACTTGGGAGGCAGAGGCAGGAGGATTGCTGCAAATTCAAGGCCAGCCTGGGTTACAAAGTGAGCTCAAGGCCAGCCTGAACTGCATAGCAAGACCCTGTCTCAAAAGACAAAAAAAAAAAAAAGAAAAGAAAAGAAAAAGGAAAACAAAAGCCTTTAGGTCCCTGGATGACATGAACAGTATATTCCAGTATACATCCCCCACCTCTCCACCCCTAACTCAAACCTAAACCCAGACCTCCCATTACCCATAGGAGTGTTGCTTCGGGGAGAGGAGGGCAATGTCACATGTCTCCGTTTGTTCCTGGGCCTTAGGACTCGAATTAGAGCTTGTTTACAAGAGAAGCTCACAGCAGGATCCTAAAGTTTAAAAGGAAACTGTCACAATTAGGTTTTATGCTCTTCACACATCTAGCTGTAACATGTTCCTTTTTTCGTCCCACACACAGACATACACATACTGAAGACTATCTGTTCTCACCTGCAACCGAGCTGACCAAGTCCTGCAGGTTAGGCTGATTGGTACCTCCTGCCCTGCCATACATGAGACTCATTTACTACCTTCCTTTTTTGCAATTCCTGGTGACAGGCTGGCAGGCCATTTGCTCCTGAAAGCCACTTTGGCCCTCAGGGCTCCTCTTTAATCTGTGCTACAAACAGTACTGTGCTCTTACACTTAGACTCGCTGATCCTGTCACTGGAAACAGAAATCTTACTACCTTCACACACATACTCACTTCTGTAACACTTACATAACACTAAGTACAGTATGTAGCAAGCACCAGACTGGGATTCAGCACTAACTAGGAAAGAGTAAGTCCATCCTCTTTCCAAATCCCACTCTTCCATGCTATAAAACCTTAAAACTTTTATTGATACTAAAATTATTAATTCCTATCCCTTTCCTTTAAGTCTACTTTATTTCGTTACTTTTTTTTTTGGTGGTACTGGGGATCGAACTCAGGACCCTGTGCTTGCTAGGCAGGCGCTTATTCCACTGAACTATATCCCCAGCCCCTTTATTTCGTTACTTTAAAAAAACTTCTTAAAATTTTTTCCAAACATTCTCAGACCAATGAGAGGTATATGGGGTTGTGCTGATACGTACAGGACAGAGAAGCATCTGCATGTAGATCTTGGAGGCTGTATTGATACAGTCCAGTTCACAAGTGCAGTAGCCATGGATAATGTCCACTAGTGCATTGACAGTAGCTTCAATATGAGTGAGGCCTGAAAGGAGGAAAAATATGATCTCTACTGGAAGAACCTCTACAGATATTCAAAAGCCTGAGACAAAAGCATAAATCATACCCATGTAAAGGTCAAGCTAACAAAATAATGACAAGCACACAATAAAACAAGTCAAAACACACACACACACACACACATACAGAATATAGCTTATCAGAGCGAGGTGTGGTGGTACAAGCCTGCAATCCCAGCATTAGGGAGGCTGAAGCAGGAAGATTGCCATGAGTTCAAGGCCAAGATGGATTACACAGTGAGTTCAAAGCCAGCCTACATAATGGGCTATACTGTGAAACCTTGTCTCAAAAGAAAAAAAAAAGAGAAAAGAATACAGCTTGTTGGCATTACTGATTTGTTAATTATCTTAGTAATAGTCTCCTATTCTCCCAAACTGTCCTCAAAAACTTTTCCAGACATCCTACTGGCCAGAATTAAGTAGTGGTCCACTCTGCAAAGGAAAAGATGAAGCAGGGAAATATGAAGGGACAGGCAAGATCCTAAATATCCCCTACAACCCTTAAACCTTAGGTGATGACAAAATATTACCTTGAGAAATCTTACTTTATCACCCAAGTAATTTCCAAACACAAATGACTACCAAGTCATTCTATTTTCTCTACTGCTACTCAGATCCCCCTTCTTCCACCTAAACTTTCAGTAGTGTCAGAAGTTCGAGATCCATGGCAGAGTAATTCTGGAAGTAATTCTCAAGGTCTGTGTTCAATTTTTTTACCGTTTGAGCTAGCACTGAACCAAGTTCATAAAGATTTTTAAAAAGCAATTGTAGGGCTGGGGATATAGCTCAGTGGAATAAGCGCTTGCCTAGCAAGCGCAGGGTCCTGAGTTCGATCCCCAGTACCGCAAAAAAAATAAATAAATAAAAAGCAATTGTAAATTGACTATGGTGGCCCATGCCTATAATCCCAGAATTTAGGGAGGCCAAGGCAGGAGGACTGCAAGTTTGAGCCCCACCTGGGAAAGTCAGCAAGATACTGAGGGAAGTAGGGAGGAAGGGAAACCAGGAAAGGAGGAAGGGAAGAGAGAAAGGGTTGGAGACAGAGCCTCAATGACACAGTACCCCTAATTTGATCTCCAGTACTGCAAATGAATTTTTAAAAAAATTATACGTATCACTAAGAACATACATACACACATGCACACATATAACCACAGAAGTGTCTCTTTATGTAAAATACGCAGCCCCACATAAAGAGACATAGTACACACAAATCTAACTCTGCCACAGTACTAATTCTCATATCGGAAATGCATTGATCTTACAAATTTCTATTTCCCAGTTATTAATTCAGAAAGAAACAGATGATAAAGCTAAAGGCTAAGAAAGACAGAATTTATATCAACCTCCTTAAATGCCAAGAGTCAAGTATCCTTTCAACATAATACCTGGCAGGCAGGCAGGTGCCAAGAAAGCATTCTTGGGCTTGGATGCATGGAGTCTCCAGAAATGATTCACGAGTTGAGTGATGAAACTACAGCAGTCTCCTTCCACCTGCTTCTGCGGTTCTTTTCCCTCATCCATTCCTTCTACACAAGAGAAAGAAAATTATTGATGATGGTAAATCTAAGATGGAATTTAATTTGTTTTAAGGTTAACTCAGGTCAAGGGAGCTTGCCTGCGGAGGGAGTTTCAAGTGGGGCCCCAATCAATATGCCAACTATCCCTAGATTCCAGCAGGCACATCTAGGAAAAAAACAGTCTGGGAAAGGAATATCACAGAAAACATTGTATGTTAGAAATTGTAGAAAGGGAGCATTCAGGATCTTTACGGCGATTCAGAGATGTCCATTCCAATTGTTCAACTTCTAGAACCTAGGAGAACATCTGAGATTTCTCTACAATGATTCCAGGGCTGTAGTGTTGGAAGGATGAGCAGGATGGCAATAGGGTATGGGAACATGTAAAGGACAGGGGACTATAAAGGCACTAATAAACTCTACTGGTTTGGTAATGAATCACTGAGAAAGGACACTAAAATACTAGCAAAAGAACAGCACATAAGTATTAAATCCAAACCCATGAGTTCAATAGAGGCAGGGCTAATCATGCTTCACTTTTTCCTAAAGACCACAAGAGGCATTAACTACAGAGACAGATTGTACCTGATGTCCAGAACATTATATAACCAAAGATGATCAAAGTCGTGACCACTGGAAAGGGAATTTACTTAACATGGTATAATCCTAATTATACCCTACAAAGTATAAAGATCAGGGTTTAAAATCCCTGTCTCAGAGCACAAAGTCAGTCCACGGTCAGTGAGAACAGAAAACATGAGGGTAAAGAAGGTGCACTAAGCAGATTTCAGGACCACGGCCACACAGGCCAAGTTCACCTGTTTCCATCTGGGGCAGCTTTGACTCCGTAAAGTGGACAAGGTTATTAGGACGCATGATGGCAATGGAGCGAGCTGTGATCACCAGTCTCTGGAACACTTCAGGGTCCAGATCCTTGCCTTCTTTACTGGATGTGTTGAGACACTGCACAGCTTTGCTCAGCAAGGCCTGATCCTATAAAACAATAGCATCACAGAGGATCAACCAGAAGCAAGGGCTGGACACTAAAACACAGAACAGAGGAGAGCTGGCAGATGGCCAGGACTGTTACTTCCTGTCAAGACAACAGGCTAATCACCACCAACTAACTAGACAAATCTTCTAAGCAGGCCAGTATGTTAAATTCCTTAATATACAGAACACTGACATCTTTAAAAAGTCTAAAGCCATGCAATCAGTATCAAAGTATGATGGGCAGGAAAGTCAGATTCCATTCAATTCCCCAGAGCAGCAGCAGCCGAGATCTCTTTCTTCCAGGTGAAGACTAATGTTTTAGCAGGTGCCTATTGGTTAAGAATGGTTTTTCCACAATGGGCTTTCCTTGGGAGGCTCAGCAGACAAAAACACTTCTCATTTTTATGGGCCAAAGGAACAAAAGTTAACCTACATTTCTGAGGAGGTGGTTTCTCCTCAGAGCCCTTCTCCTTCACGGGTCTGTAATATATCTTTTCCATCTACAGAAACTGGCCAACTTACCGTCCTTGGCAGCCACTGACTCTCATGGGTGAGATCCTCTCTCCCCAGTCTCACCTCAGAGGCCCTAGCTACCACCATTCAACAAGTGCCTCCCACAAGAGTATGTACCATACATGCCAGCCCCTGCTGCAGACTGAAAACACCAGCAGCCCTCTTGAGTCCTTTCTCCTCACGCTCTTCCTGGCAGAAGCTACCACCTACACCCAGAGTCTCGCTCTTTCTTTTTAAAGTTTTGTTGATCCTGTTAAAGGGACAGAAATATAATGCAAATGCATGGCCCATTAGCTGTGTTATCAGTTTTGAGTGGTGTTCTTGTACATCTCAGGAGAAGGTTCAGACTCTGGGTCCAATCTCAGCGTGACAGAGCCTTTCTCCAGCTTACTCAGCTAGGCTCTAGCTTTACACATGAAAAGCCAACTTACTTGATTCCCTGTCGGACCACAACTTCCATTTCTACAGAAGGCCTCCCTGAGAGGGAACGATTACCTTGTGGCTGTGATAGGCTGAGCGGCTGGTGTGCAGGCTGGCCAGAAGGCTCTTGGACTGCTGCTGGACGCTCGCAGGTGCCGGAAGGGATAGCAGCAAAGTAGCCAGCTCCTGAGCTGCGTTCTTGTTTCTCTCCTGATGTGGAAGATGGCAAGGTTATTACTAATCCTAGCATCTTAATGCAAAACTCTCTATACTGCCCTCCCCCTTCCTTCCTTCAAGATCACTAGGGTTTAGTTATGTGCCATAGACTGCAAAGAGTAAAAAACAGAAAATAAAAATGTTACAAAAATTACAATCCTCCTAAACCAGAGGTGAAGAACCAGGACCAAAACTAATGACTCCCGTGCAGCGTTTATGTGCCAGTATTCTTCCTACTATGACACATCTACTGTTCTTCCTACTATGGTCCCCCAAAGCAGGACATGAGGCCCAAAGCCAAAGACCTCTCTGGAGCTTCTTTGAAAATCAAGATTAGGCTCTAAGTGTTCTTTAGATGTGAGGCTTCGGGGCCTCAAATAACTCCACTGACTTCCTGCCTCTGTAGAAAGCTCCCATGTGCTTTGAAGAAGTGACTTGCCTTCTCGATGATTGGACCAACAGCAAAGCAGCTTTCCAGGGCTTCTAAAGAACTCACAACCAGCCTGGGGAGACAGAAAACCTGGCTTGAGTACAACAACCGTTCTCTCCACCTCATGCTTTAGCCTAGGCAAACTATAGTCGTGAGGACCTTGGGGACAGCTAATGAATGCCAAATACAAAATCAAAGCACAATAAGACCTGCCACAGGCACCACGCATATCGCTGCCTATGTTACAGGCCAGAAGAAACCTCGCTCCTGCTTGGAGATCAACCTGAGGCCATGTTCATAATCCGTAATTCAAAGACAGGGCTTTTCTTCCTCAAAGAGGATAAAAGTGCTTCTTTCTGCTGCCTGTGGCAGGGATCACTGAGATTGGCTTAACAGTCTTGATGCAATGGGACCCAAGGCTCAGGTGCCCAGAGATGAGTGGGCAAAAGGCGACACAAAAGAAAGGTTAAAGCCATCCTCTTTTATTGGGAAGGGTAAGGCTAGACTTTACTTACACCCCCAAAAACACACACACAGGTATTTTCTTAGTCTCCAAGTATGGCAGAGCAAATACAATGTATGTTTAGGTGTACTCCACTTGCCAACATTCAAAGGATACAACAAACTATCTTTAAAAAACTGATAGTTCTCCTCTGGGGAAGAAACAGGAGGCCCAGCTATTACAGGATACCAAGTAACAGGCTCTCAGAGCTTACTGCTTTGAATTTAATGTGGCATAGTAGTAAAAAGACCAACATCCTGACAGCTGAAGCTCTGGACAGAGAAGAAAAGTATTGAGAAAGTAGCTACAGAGAAGTGGGGCAAGGGCTGGGGAAGAAAATAAAGAACTAGGGGAGAAGAACTGAAGCGCAGAACAAACATGACAGAACAAGCTCTCCAGTGGCTCATCAGATGGCAGGGCCTTTTGCTTGCCCCTCCACCTTCCCATCCACTGTAGAGGAGGAGCAGCAAAGACTGAGGGAAAGAAGAGCAGGCTGAGAGTCCAAGCAGCAGCAACAACAGTGCACTCAAAATCTGGGGGATGCTCCATTTATACACAGGGAGAGCTCTGCAGCCATGCAATGGGAACAGAAAGCAGCAGGACTCTCAACAGAAGCAGAATCAACGCAAAGCCACACCATCGTATATGCTGCTCTCTGACACACACTCACTCGTGCAGACAAAAGAAAGAGGGCATACTAACCGGTCCAGCTTGGTTAGGGACTCAGTTTCAGAACTTGGGGGAGAAGCAAAGGAAAAAAAGAAAAAAAAAAAATGTGAAGCTCAGAGAAACCTGGAAACACATCCTAAGCAAACCATATATGAACAGGGTCGGGGGAAAAGAAAGAGAAGTGGGGAGACTGCTGGTAGGAGG
Organism: Dinomys branickii; assembly: GCA_004027595.1. Lineage (NCBI taxonomy): Eukaryota > Metazoa > Chordata > Mammalia > Rodentia > Dinomyidae > Dinomys > Dinomys branickii. The sequence goes on from PVLD010000664.1 coordinate 151,259, forward strand.
CAGTGAATCCAAGCATGGCTCTTCTCACAGCTTATAATGTAAGAAACTCACACTCTTACATCATGAGTTATTTTGTCTACCATGGCAAACCAGCAGCTACCTAGCACAAAGAAGCCAAGCACGATGCTTAAGAATGCCACCGTAGGGAGCTTGAAAGAGGCTCTGCTCTGCTACAAGATGCAGCAGCAGCCTCTCTTGCTGGCATTGTCATTCCCACAAAGTAGCTACCGCAGAGAAAGATGAGAAGATGATGCACTCAGCATGGAAGGGAGGCTGTTTCCCTATCATTTCAGCAAGGCTGAATCATAATCCAGCTATTCCAAAGGTTACTGAGCTTTGAGAAAAGCACACAATTTCTGCCCAGGCACAGACTCTGGAATCAATGACTGTCAGCCTATCTTTCAGGCTTAGTTGCACACTAAGGAGACAATGAATGTGGCCGAGCTGTGCAAAAATTTGAAAATCACAGGCTATACTTGGGATGGTTCCAAACACTGACTCTCTCAAGACATGGCAAGGTTGTGCAGTGAGTGGGAAATGGTAAAAACCGAAGCCAACCCCTGTAAGCATGGTACCTCTCCAGGACATTGCCGCTGGTTGTGGTAGGGGCAGCTGAGTCGCTGTCTCCAGTGCCATTACTCTGGTTCAGGTTGGAAGGGCAGATGTTGCTGACAGAGGCAGATGGGAATTCTTCTGGGGGCTCATCTGGCCAGCCGAACTGCTCCTTAGTCTTGCCATAAATTTTTACAGCATCTATCATGGTGACACCTGCTGGATCCACTGAGGCACCGACTACAATAAGCAAGAGAAGACTTTAGGAAGCACGTTCTCTAAAAAGCTACTGTCACTCCTCCAAAGCAATAACCAGACCATGTTGGACAAAGGGCAAATCACATCATTTTTACAGACACAGGAAGTTTATCTCCTGACATACCAGCAGCACCGTCTAGATATCACATGCAAAGAAATAGTTCTGTGGACCAAAATCTATGAAGTCCACTGTGGACTCCCCAAACAGCACTGTAAAGATTCTCTTATGCAATCAGTATTATATCTCCCACCTCTCATCCCCAAGGGTCTCTAAGCACTTCCTTTGTTCAAAGTACAGGTCATCACCATCCCGACACTCTGAGAAACTCTTTGTAGAAGAAAGACTATCAGATGGGCAGTAAACATTAAGAGAAGATGCCAACCTTAAGAAAGACTCAGGAAATTGTATTTGGACAGTTTTATGTTTTCGATGGCCAAGCAAGGCCTTCTCAGGCACATGTCAAGAGACATGTGACTTGAGACCTTCATCTGTGCTTGAAAGCCTGACGAGCTCCCACGCCAGTCCTGGCTTCTCTCTCCCTGCACATGGAAGCAGCCCCACTCCAAAGGCAAATCCTTACCCATGTTAACCTTATCTTTACCGCTCCCATTCTCAAGTATTTTCCTTGCCAGGAGGCTTGCCTCTTTTACATTTCAAATAACATTCCAATCTTCTTGGTGGCAGAGCCCTCAGCGATACCAATAAAGTGTAGGGGATCTCAGAACACTGGAGAGCCACAGACTGGTAGCCTCCAATTCAGCTGTCATAATGAGAAGGACTAAGTCAGCACCAGGGGTTAGGGACTCACTGAAGAGGTTCAGCTTCTTATCAGCTTGCAAGGCTTCCTCTCTGGTGAAAGGGAAGTCAAACCAGCGTGAGCGACTCAAATTAAGCTGCATAGTTCTGCCAAAGATCTCAATATATGACGGGGCTCGTTCAATTGCCTGAGTCCCAATCTGGATCCGCATGCCTGTCATCACCATAGTGCTGTTGTTGTTGCTAATCTCAATGGTGAAGCCACCAGGCTGTAGGGACAAAAGGCACACATCAAAAAACTAAAAAGAATTTCTTAAAGGATTCTTCCTCCCCAGCATGATCAACCTCCCGCTGCCCACTGAGGCACTACACTGCTGGTTGAGGGGGAAATCTAGCATTCTGGAATGCAAACCCTTTAGTGTGTGAGTGAGAATAATCAACTATTCCTGACCAGTTAACCAAAATGAAGGACTAGTGACTTGAAGTATGTGCTTCATACTTGCCTTCTCAAAGGGAACATGTTCTCTAACCATGATTACAATCCCCTCTGCCCGAGGACTGAACCCAATCTAGCACAGTCCTCACCTTGGTATTGGCCACATACATGCCAGTTGAGTTCAGCCGGTGCTTTATCTGTTGTGCATTGTAGACCTGTAGGAGGTCATTACCACCAAACTCCACGTCTGTCAATTGCTGATTGTGTTCAAAGAAGTCAATGGGGAAAGTCACCTGGGTGGATGTGCGGGTTGCTGTGGAGAATAGTACCAGGTTGCCAGAGCGCCTTGGTGTGTGCAATCTCTGGCACCTCTGTTCATGGCCCTCAGCTAAAGACTTCTCCCAGACTAAGCCACACTTACACACTACTCTCGTTTAACCAACTACGGATTATAGTGTTTGCATCAGCATGATGCCTACATGTGGTCATCTCTCCAGCAGTCATTATCTCTAACCATGTATCCTAGTAATACTAAAAAATCTGGTATTGCTGTTGGGTGTACAGGTAACAATAACAGGCTCTAGTTAATTTACAACAAACAGGAGAAGCTATCTCTTTAGCTGGGTGATTTACACCATTATCTCAAACACAGACTAGAGATAATTTAAGGCAATGTGATGATCCCTGCAATGGTCTTTTCTTGGCTGGCTTCACTCACTCCAAATCAAAGCTTCTCTTCCCTAAAGAATCCTCTTATCTGCCAGGAACAAGATCCCCAGCACAGATACCTGTGCTGGGTTCTACACTACTCAGTGGAGAATTAACCAACTGAAGGGATGAGCTCTGTAATCCATTCAGTCTCAGGCAAGCCAACCACCCTGAATCCAAAAAGCAAATTCCTCAAACAAGGCCAAAGACATCACTCTTCACAGGGTACCAAATAACTGCTGACCTACAGCGGCTGTGCAATAGGTGCCTGCCATTCAGTACCTCTGCTTTCAGGTAACTGGCTTAGCACCTATCTCTAACTTCACCGAATGTACCTGGAGGAGAGTCACCATTGCTTTACACATATTTACAGCAAACTACTCTGTCTTTAAAAATCTGTCATGCACATTCCCCACAAGAATGAAGACAGGGTCTTACTAATTGTAGCTGTTTTGCGTTTCCGCACAGGTTTCATGATGCTGATGACGCTGCTGGGCTGCAGGGATGGCTGGAGCCAGTAGGACGTGTTCTCCACATTGGCCATGTATATACGCAGGCTGCCATCCTCGCACAGCAAGATCATGGTTGTACGCTGCTGTTCATTGCAGGCTGTGTGCCTAATGGCAACCATATCTTGGATCTAGGAGAGGAAAGAACCAAGGAGGGGAAAGAGAAAGGGGTCAGTTCCCACATTTATAGCTTAGAATCCACAGAAAACAGAGGCAGAGATGAACCTGGCTTCAGAGTCAGGAGTGGGTACAGAAGGGTGGCAAAGAAAAGTTGTTAGGAGAAAAGCATTGATAAAATCTTTTAAAAACCTCTACCGAAAGAAATGGGAAAAACTAATAAAATATAAAAGCAAAAAATAAAATAAAATAAAAATAAAAGCAGACCATGTTCACAGCAAAGTGATGGGAGAAACTGGCACTGACCTTTGCCTTAGCAGGAAGAGTCTTAATCTCCTGGATAAGAAAAGTGTCTGGTTTCACCATCACTACGAGTGGCACACCTGTTGTTTGCTGGACACAACATACCAAACCAGGATGGTTCATCACCTCAGACCACTGACAAAGGGCAGGAGAAGTCTTACTGCCACCATTGGAACTGCAGACAACACAACGGGTAAGTTAGCATGTCAACTACCATTTAATAGTTCTTCTCTTGATCTAATGTCTATTCTCACTACTGACTCAACCTGCCAAACTTGGATGCTGCTTGATTTTAAAGACTCCTTTGCCAGATTCAAGACACGGACCAGTGCTTGGAAGGGGAGGGAAATAGCCCTGTGGAAGAGGATCTGCAGGAGGTGGAGATTCAAGACTCATTCCCACCTCTTGATGTTGATGGGGAAGAGTTGCAACACCTCCAAAGTCGTCCTGCTGATAGTGGCTGCAAAAGATTTGCCCTGACAGTAGCTGAAGAATAGCACCTGCAATACGTGAGAGTAGTACACAGACACGCCGCCTCCTGCCACCTGGCTGTTACTGTCCTGTAGGGGCAAAAGGCACACATGTGAATTAGCTTCTCTGCTCTCTGGGCTACCAGCTTCCAAGGCATGCTGATTATAGTTTTAAATCATGAGCAGGTGCTCTCACACGCGAAGCATGGCACCCTGTGAGTAAACTTCATAAACACCCCAAGAATAAAGCAATTTCAAGTTGCATCAGTTCAGTCATGAAGAATAACAGTGTTTGCTACTATGTAAAATTTAGAAGTACAAAGAAAGAAAAAGAAAGAACAACAGAGGAGTTGCTAAACTACCTCTGGAACAGAAAGAAATGGTACACATGCTCTAACCTTTAGGTCTTCATGATTGATTTCCAGTACATTAGTGACATAGAAGGGTCCCTGCTGGGCACTGCTGGCCTCCTCCATGAGTTGAGTATAGATATACCCAGCTGAAGACATTATCACAATGATGTTCTTTCCCTCCTCATTGAAAAGGAAGGTAACATCTCTTATCTTGGAACTTGGTAGGAGAAAGTAGAAGGTCGGACTCAAGGCATCAACAGACAGGTCATAAATCTGCAGGATGAAAAAAAAAAGGGAAGGGCAATTTATTTCAGTCCCATCCCACAAATATGCTGGTGTATTCTAATAGCTGTACTTGAGTAATGTGTTCATTATGTATTGAACAATAACTACAAAACAGGAATCCTTAGCCAAGGATACTGTTCAAGTCACCTTGACAGTGAAGATGGACTTTAGGTCAAGAGAAGAATTATTCAACAGTGGCTGATGGGCTCACTGTGGCCATTTTTGTCTACAGTTCCAGTAAGAATCCTCCTGCCCTTTGTCATTGGTCTGAGGTGATGAACCACTCTGGTTTGGTGTGTGGCATAAAAAGATAAAAATCTTTTTTAAAAAAAAGATAAAAATCTTTTATTCTCCCTCAAGGAATGAGTAGGGGAGAGATAAACATAAATAAATTCTGTAACAGATACAATAATCAGTGCACACTGGTTGGGGAGGGCAGAAACTGGATCGATTCCATGCTGCCTACAGAGAATGCCCACTCCTGTCAGCAACATAATAAAAAGCAATAGAGTGTGCTGACATTTTATTTTGAACTTCTGGAAGAAGTGAGCACATACTGGAGACTGAACATTCTAGATTAAAGTGTCACCACAGAGCCATGACTGTACCTTGACAAAGTCTGCAGTGACAATTGCTAACTCAGTCTGAGAGCCAGGTAGCCACACCGCTTTGATGATGAAGTTCCCTGTGGCCAACTGCGGATGCAGCACCAAGTGATCCGAAACAGAGCCTGAGCTACTGAAGGTGAGCACGTGGCAGTCCTAGACACAGAAAAGAGAATGAAATGGTTAAGGGATGATTTAGAAAGTAGGCTGGGCTGGAGATGTAGCTCAGGGGTACAAGCACCTGCCTAGTAAGCGCAAGGTCCTGAGTTCAGGATTTCTTTTGCATGCTAGCAGCTCTTAAATTTTCATCTCAACCACAAGAAAAAGTTGAAAATGAGAAAGGTCACCACAGCCCACAGCTAATGGTTAGCAAAACTGGATCAAGATTTTTACCTTCAGTCCACAAACTGCCAGGTAGTCCTCCTTGCAGGGATTTCCAGTGAGGCTCAACACAGTAAAGGGAACTGGGGCAGAAGCCAAGCGGGTCAGAGTCAACTTCCTCTTGCTGGAATCTGCTTGCTTCAGGAGTGCAGAGAGCTGCAGAACAGTGATCTGCAAGGGAACCACTACAGGTTTATTTTTCATCCAAGTCCTCTCAGGCAATGCAGAGTAAGAAACAAATCCTCCTTCAGTGGGGATGTTACTCCATGAGCTTTTGTGGTGGAAAAGTCTCTTAGGAATCTTCTAGACAAATATAAGTTTCTGCTTTTCCTGGCAGAAGGACACAGCAGGTCTTTCCCCCATTCTAATAAGGATAGGAAAATGAGTAATGAAACCAACTTTGCTTTGTAAAAACACTTCACAAAATAAGTCATGCCTATGTACCACTGCCCTTCTCTATTTTTCTATGAAACTGTTTTTAAAATTATTTGTGGCTGTTTTAAGGACTATCATACTTTTACTTAAAGTTAAAACAGTAATAGTAGTGATGAGAGAGGCCAAAATACAGAAAAATCTGAGTTAACATACTAGCACTTTTCAAGCACTACGAGTTCCACAAAATAAAACCTTCCCTATGTCCTTAGAGGGATGAGAGAACAGGGAAGGACTAAATAAGGAACAGAGTCCTTCTATGAGGGCGTTTCTCTCTGAGCTTACTTCCTCCAGAGGACCAAGGTGAGCAAGACTAGGAGCCACACTGTCCTAAGTACCTGCTCGTCACCTCCTTTCTAGGGGCATGAGTGATACCTGTGAGTGGGACCTTACCAATTAAAAATGGTTTTTGTTCTAGTCATATCAGTTCCAGGTTTAACCAAATAACTCAGGGCTCAAAAGCAAAAAAGCTAACGAGATCTGTTCTTAAAGAACTGTTGGGAAAGCTGTCAAAATATTATACACTATACAATGCTTAAAAAAAGAACTGTGGGAACCCAGTGGACTTTTTGCAATAGACAGTCTGAGCATTACTCAGAACAGGTCACTCCCTGTTTTGCTTAGCATTTAAGACAAACATGACCTAAAATGAATGCATAGAAATTATGGGGTGCACCTTGCCCTTCTCATGGCTAACAGCCAAATGCTGGCGGCGCCCGTGGGGTGAAGAAAGCACACACATGGCCACGCGCCTGAGCACATGGGCACTGATCAGCTGCCGTATGGTCTGACCCTGGTCACCGCTGTAATTCATACGAACATTCTCAAAGGCACCTTCCTGAGAGCCTAACGTGGGAACCTGACAAAGACAAAAACAGAGAAAGCAAGAAGTAGAAAAGCAAATAAAATCAAGTGTATGCAGACAACACTCACCTGACTGATGCGCTGCGTAATTCAAAAACAATGGCTTTCAACCTCTAATCCACAATTCGTTACATCTACCAGTTACAATCAGTCAGTAAGAAAAGCACAATGAATTTTTCATAAAGCTAAACTTAAATACAAAGTACTAACCTTTTGTAAAATGTTAAAAATGTATTTCCTCATATAATAGTGATGACAGATGAAATTTCTATTTCATGGATCTAACCAGGGAAAAAATCCACAATTTTATATGTCTCTAGCCCAATTTCAATATTTGTACATCTTTAATATGGAAGTCTAAAAATTACTGTTCTAAAACTGATTTTTACTCAAAATATCAAAATACGTATGTATTTCCAAGTGACTATTATTCCCTTAATCTTGTGAAAGCTACTCATGCGCCTCATACACAATATTTGTTCACTTCTCTTTTGGAATTCCCTTCATTTTACTTTCCACTGCTGCTAAAAAGGCCAAGAGGGTCACACCAGAAATCCTATATTCAGTGCTGGGCAACAAGTTTTAAAGTGGATAATGACATATACCTAATATTCATGTCATGAAGAAAACTAAAAGATAACTATCCAAAAGGCTATTTAAAAAAGAGAATAAATACTATTTGTCCAGCTAGATGAATCCTAGAGAAAAAGATATGGTAAGGAGGTTTGCTACTTTATATAAATAAAAAATTTATTATCCCAAAATGGAATTCCCTACATCTTAGGGTTCATACATTAATTTAAATTAATAAAGAGAATATATTTCCTGGGCTGTGACCCTGGATTCCCTCCTACTGAAGAGACACTGCATATGCTGATTATTACATTGCTCATAGTACGGTGGGAAAGTCATGATATTATAGATCCTCTATGTTGACAGCCCGAGATTGGCTGCTAAGTGTATTCTTCACAGGATCTAATGCATTTTGGTACTTCAACTTGCTGGTTCCTACAAGTGACAAATTTTAGGACTCTGGAACACTCACCATCAGCTGGTCTGTCATCTCAACCACTTTGTCCATTGTATGCAGCTCACTGAGGGCTTGCTGTGCCCGGCTGCTGCTCCCCACAGCTGAAGCCTGCTGAAAATTGGTCTGAATGGCATCCATAAGGAAATTGAGCATGTCTAACACAAGAGGAGCGAAGGAGAAATTGGCCTGAGAAAAATCAAAATTCGTAAGTGAAACAAAAGCCAAAAGTAACAGGTCAGACGATAATCTTGCAGTAACTATGCACATTTAGAACTGGTTCCCCACTTCCAAGTGGACCTTCTAGCCATCATCTTATTCTCTCTATAATCCTGTTATTTGATTCTAGTCCACATGCTACTGTGCTACTAATTCTACAGCAATCTGTCTAAACAAAGGATCCCACAAAGATGCTACTGATCCAAGGAATCCAACACAGATTGCAAACTAACTCCTTTATGTATGTTTGAAAAACTCAGAAAATAATCACTCAAATAGTTTTCTGCATTCTGGGCTTCAGATGATGAACCTGGCCAAAAAAGGGTACTCTGGGATATTATACAACAAAAGAGTTACTCTGCCTCCAGCCGCCCCAGTGCTCCTAATACTCCTCAGTCACAGATCCTTCCTGAGAAACTGACATGACGTGTTCTACTTGCACTGTAAAGACGGGTAAACATAGAGTAAGAAGAGAAGGATACCCGGGGAAACTCACATGCCCCACTCTCACTGACTCATGAGGCCTTGCCTGCGTTCTAAGGACCATCCGTGTCCCACCTGGTTCTGCAGCTGCTCCCGGCAGCCCTCTACCGTGCGGCACAGGCTGCTCTTCTTTGGTTTCTCTTCATCAACAATCTTCCCGTCACTGATGGTGACCTTGGCTTTATCAGCTGGTGAGGTGCTGGCATGACGCACCAGACTCTCTGAAACCCGAGGTTCACTCTGAAATGCTGACTCTTTCATGGTAGAACTTATGCCACTGCTAGGAGTTCGTTTTACCAGCGCCTAGGGACAGAAAATGTCAGAGTCCCTAAGTTCAATTTTTCTTTTTTTCTTTTTTTTTTTTTTTTGAGACAGGGTCTCTCTATGTAGTTCAGGCTGGCACTGAACGCACTTTTGTAGCCCGGGCTGGCCTTGAACTTGTGGTGATTCTCCTGCCTCAGCCTCCCAAGTACTAGGATTACAGGCGCGCACTACCACGCGCGCACTACCACGCCCAGCCAGATTCCCTAAGTTCTTGCCACAGACACACGAAATACTGCCTATGATACTGAAGGCAAATGCCTGGCAAGCGCAAGGTCCTGAGTTCGATCCCTGGCACCCGAAACAAAAACAAAACAAAAAAAACTAACATGATACTGAAGGCAAAGAAAGAGGCTAGCCATCATGTACGTGTTATCCACCTCATACGCAACTGCTGCCAACTTATAACAGTCAGGCCTTGATTATAATATCTGCAATCACAGGGAGGGCTATAAGATTGCTATAAAATCAGTACCTGCTAGTTCTAATACTCTAAGCACTTAGGCTTCAGTGGTATAGGTAATCAATAATAGAATAAGAACACTCCCAGGTGCAGTTACCCAGGGAGAAATGGTCCAGTTTGGTTGAAGAACCCCTGTGTCACTAACAAGTTACCCTTCACGGATCAGTGAAGGTCCCGAGTCTCTCACCAAACAGCTGCCATCTTCTTTGGCTCCACAGTCACAGAAGAAGGATCCATACTTGGCATAGGAAATCTCGTGGTCCTTGTGGCACACCTTAGCACATACTGTGCACACACCCACCCCATCCACCATTTTGCAAGTGTGACAGTGGTACCTGTGAAGAATGAAAGCCAGCAAATAAGCTTCAGTGTCAACAATCCAGGCCCAGCAAACCTGCACCTAAGAGGAAGAACTCTTACCAGTGCTGGTTCATGAATTCTTTCTGTGTGATGGTAAAAGTGCAGAGTTTATTGCAGAGAGAATCTTCATCCTTCAAAGATAAGAAACACAGCCCTCCATACAGATTCCCACAGAAACATATCTGCTTCAACACCCCACGAAGGCTCGTCAGTGACCAATAAAAACCTGCCCTAACTGGAAACAGCTGGCTGGCTGAAAATATGGAGCAAATTCAGTTGCAACCTTAGGGTTTTGTAGTTAAGAAAAAACCCAAATCTTCTCTAAAAGGAGCTCCCATAACTCCATGAAGCACTCATCCTTAAAGTTATATTTTGGGTATGAAGTCTGACAAAGTAGGACAAGTAACTCTGTAGAAAAGGAACATACTTAAGTGACATGCCCATTCACCAGGAGATTAGATTCCCATGGCCTGCTCTGCAGGCCCGAAAAAACAGAGAAGCCACGTTTAGCATTAGGCATGTGAGCTGAAAGAAAGCAACAGCAGAAGTGTTTTCAAGTTCATGAGGAGCTAGAAAGTTACAGCTAAGTCTTCTTAGTATCCTAGTCTATTAGTTAGTCATTACCTGAAGAGGTTGACTTCAAGGGTACTTAGCACTTACGGAATCCTCAGCCTGGGAATCTTCCTCTTCCACTGCCAACTCCTCCACCCAATCCGAGTCCACCTCAATGGCTCGCTCTTCCCCGTCTACAGAGAGGTGACTTGGGCCTTGACCATTACTCTGGCTCAGAGCATTTGTGACATCAGCCAAGTAAGACATGATATGGCATGTGCACTCCAAAACGATCACGTGCTGCAAAAGACCACAACCCCACAAAAACTTCAGTTCTCCCCATCTTATGTCCTAAGTCTGCCCAACGATAGAGAAGAAAATCAGTATTTCAATATCTATCTGTCCGTCTCTTACCAATGGTCTTGCATACAACTAGTCAGTACACTGTACTGAGTTAGTGTATATTCATTCATTCTGAAGAAAAAGACAATGCTTTACAAAGTTTACAATGAAGTAGAATTAAAATTGGAAGATGAAAAAAACTGGGAATATAGATTACAGCTGCAGACTAAAATCATTCGAGAAAGGCCAGGTTATAACTCTGAAGGGGCTCTCATCAGCATCTGTCAAAGTCATTTTAATTATCTGGTTTTTAATACAAAAGGAATAGTATCAGAGATAAGAGAAAAATCATTCAGCAAACCATTGCTTGTTTCCCTTAAAAAACCCAAACAGTTTGGCATTAAAGATGCACATTTTAAGTTCCTTCACTGCCCCTGATATTTCTATGCCTAAGAATGGTTAGCAAGACAGGAGGGAGAAATGAACAGTTCTGTGGTGGGTCCCAGGGCCAATTTTCTGTTCCTAGCCACCGTGTCAGGTTCATAGGTTGGGCAGGTGAGGAAAATGCCTGAATGCAAGATCTTTTCTCAGCATAGGGCCCTCAGTCTGTAGTACATTAGGCCACTGCAGCACCTGGAGGGGAGCTGAGGATGCAGCCTGCAACCTATGCAGCCTTGACTCAGAGTGCACAGAGCCAAGGTATGAGTTCTTCGGAACATAACAGGGTCTTCGAGTAATGGAAGGGTTCTGCTGGATGTTAATTTATCAGAACATTTCCCTCTTGTCACTTTTTGGCACCTAGAAGAGGCCGAAAGGCCCACATTTAACAATTACACACAAGATCTTCGAGATTACCAGCTTTACCAGATCTTTGAGATTATCAGCCTTCTAACTGCAGATTAGCCAAAGACAGAAGCCACAGAAAGAAAAGACTCCCACTCAACCACAAAAGCCACCTTTTCATCACTCCCTGACTGTCCTTACTCCTTGCTTCTCTCACCTTTCCGTGCATCACATTGGCATTCAGCTTCTCAACCACATTCTTCTGTGACAGGTATTTCTTGCTATCCCAAAGGAAAAAAGAAGGGGACAGGGGAACACAAAATTACCTAAGGCACCAAAGAAAGGGGGCCTTTTCATGAGCCCTGAATTAACCTGTGAAGCCAAAGTACTCTTAGAAAACTAAGTTTACATGATACCCAGATAAATAGCTTGCAGTGCTCTGGTCTGAAACTTTTTACTGACATTCAATATACTTTCCCAAGATTTCCGTTGGACAATTATGACCAGGAAACTCTAATAAGAAAACAGTGATTATGAAGTCCAATGTGAACACTGTATCGGTTACCACTTTAACCTTCAAAAAACATAGTTTCAAGTTTCTTTTATATTTACTCTGAACCCCAATTAAACTACTTTGCAATTGCCCTTCTCTTTTCTAAATACAGCATGGTAAGCTACAGATAGGTTCCTCTACTTTCATTGTCTTACCATCTGCCCAGCCAGTCCACAGCAGCATTATGAAGCTGAAGGTGACCAGCTCCTTGACCTGCACTGGCCAGGGTGGCCATTACAACCATGAGTTCCGGGAAGCCAGTCCCATCACCATTGGCTAGCATCTCTGTTGCCATGGGGCTCAGAGTACCCAGAAGCACGGCGCACACACCTTCCCCAACTTGGCTGGCAGAAAAGAAAGAGAAAATTGGTGAGCTATCAATAGAAATCAAACTCTGTGTCTCAAATTTGTAAGAGTAATTACAGTTTTTACATAGGAAAAATCAGTAAGCTATACTAGATTCCTACAGTCTACCAGAAGGAGACAGCAAAATACTGAAAATGCAAAGACTAAAGCCGCATGGCAAGAGAGCTTCAAATGCTCTCCACATTATTTCTGGGTTTGTACAGAACATATGACATACATGCAATCATTCTACCTGTTTTCCCGAACAATGTATGTGGTCAATAACTGCAACAACTGCCGGTTCTCCTGAATTACATCTAGCTGATCCGAGTCTTTTGGCGGCGACGTAGTCATGCGAGTGAGCCAGGCCTGTAGGCGCACAGGCTCCACACAAGCCAGCTGTGCCAGTGAGCCACAGAGATGCAGAAGACTTGGGTTAGGGCTCTTCTCAGCTAGAAACAGGGCAGGAAGCTACAGTGAGTGAACAAGGACCAGGGAAAGGCAAGGAAAAGGCAATCTGAGGGCAGAAAAGGGGGAAAGCCTTCAAGCAAGTTTCAACCTCCTTTCAAACTTTCTCTGAGGGATTCTTTCCACTTGTTAGCATTTTCATGCTGCAGTTAAACTCAGGCAGAAGATGGGCACAGTATTAGCTGGACATCAAAGTTCCCATAAGAAGATTACTAAAAGCTGTCACTCACTCAGCTGGAAGAGTTTGGTGAAAAATTTCAAGACTCGGTTACAGAACTTAGCGGAGAGGCTCTCATTGGCTGTTGCCATCATGATCTGCACCAGTTCTCCACTGGAAGGTGGGAGGGGGAAATGGAAGACGCACATTAAGCTCACATAAAAGGAATTCATTGCCATTGCTTCACAATCTCATCTCCTTTAGGGAAAATGGTCCCTTGTGAGTTAACTACACAAGGTGTTCATGAAGTCCAGCCCCTCACAATGATCTTAAACAGTCAAGAAATTAATTCAAGTCCTCCTCAATATAGACACCTAGGAAGCCTGACATTCCCTGAAAAGAACACCCAAGTCAACATATACAACTCTTTGCTTTCAGGAAGCTTTCACAAAACACAACGAAAACACCTACAGTCTGGCTCACCTGTCAGAGAAAAACTCCTCCATAGCTTTACGGGCCTGGCTGCTTTCTAGCTGCTTTTCCAAATACTGGAGACATTCTTCCAAGATGGACTCATCCAATCCACTGAGGGTCAAAGGAAAAAGGAAACACCAGTAACAAGAGCTCTTGCCATACTCTTTTTGTATGGACTTTGAAAAACCCAAAGTTTATGACGAGACATCGATGGCACTTTTGTTAACTGAAGCCCAGCAAAAAGCCCAACACACAGGAGTTCAGTAAGTGTTTAATGACTAGTAGCCCCTTAATTTTATTTTACTACCCTCTTTCCTAAGAAATTAAACAGGAAAGGCATCTGAACCCCTGAGTTCTAATACAGATTCCATCAACAACTTTTTTTTAAAAGGGGGACCACTTTAAATGATTATTTCTGCTAATTATCTCAAATTTCTTATGATTAAAAAAACACAGAAAGCGGGCAGGAATATAGCTCCAAGGCACAGAGTCTGCCTAGAAAGCATGAGGTTGTGAGTTCAATTCCTGGTACAAAAGGAAAAAAAAAATCATTTGTTTCAGCTGCCATGTTTGTATTTCTTTGATGCAGCTGAATTCAATCTTAACTGATGCGCTATTAAAAAAAAAAAGAATAAAATTAAAAAAAGGAATCCCTGATGAAAACCTGGACTCCTCAATAAGGAGACAAGAAATCCTAACAGATTTGTACAGTTTATTTGTACAGTTCACAGTACATTAAAAAAAAAAAAACCTTACTATTTTTCATTGTTCACCTACTTCAACATCACCTAAGCTATCAAGGTCAAATGATGTGGCAGGAATACCTAAGTGCAAAGACCGCCCACTTCAAAGTACAATCACAAACATATCAGAAACTAATTTCGTTGGGCTCCCATGTTCACCTCAGCACAGACAGTGCAGCACCCACTAATCCCTTGTTGAATTATTTCATTTTAAGTCTTCAAATCTGAACATTTAAGGCTTCCATTTTCTCCCACATTGATTGCTAAGAATTAATCACAAAAGAGGGTTCCAAATACTCTTCAAACATTTCCACAAGAATGTAAAATGTGCACAAGCTCAAAACTGTCCAGCTGCTCAGAGCTGCCCATTAGCACTGTAACCACAAGCTATCAGTTAACAATGCAAAGGGTGCAGCAAGGGCACAGCTCACTGGCAGCAAGAGTAGGTCACCAACCTATCTGCTCTCCTCCAGCAGGCTCACCTGTTGGGATCTGCGTGATTGGCGAGAATGTTGTAACAACCCGTGATCAGCTTCTCGTAAACACGAGCCAAGAACTCGTCAGACTCAGCAGGGCCCAAGATGCGTTCTAGGGAGTTGCTACTGATCTCAGCAACACTCTCAGAGCTTGATTCCAAAAGAAGGGGCAGCAGGGTCCGAATGACCTGTGATGGGTTCATCTCATCAGACCACCTTCAGCAAAGTAAATGGAACCCAGTTAGTGACACAGCCTTCCAAAGCATGGCGAGACAGAGAAGGCATGTCAGCTCTCTACTAGGGACTGCGCTTCTGTTTCAGCCTTCCGGCTCTCTATATGTGTATAACTATACAATTTCATGTTCTCTTTCACTAGTGTATCAGAAGCAAAAATATGAAAAATCTGTTCATTAAAATGTCAACTTAATAAGATATATTTTTAGAATACTACAAAAAATGAAAGTTAACTAAAACCTAAGAAACTCACCCATGCTAGAGTATTATAGCACTGCCAGGAATCTGGACCACATTTAATACAATTCAATTTATGCTATTATACACATGACCTATGTGCAGGAAGACAAACAGTCCCTCCCATGACCTGACTTACCCCTCATAAGAGAGTCTAACTGCCCCAGTGATTACAAACACTATGGAGTAATTTGCTACTAACACTTTAACATTTAAACCCAGCTAGGGGTGGTGGTGCACAACTGTAATCCCAGTACTCAAGAGGCTGAGGCAGGAGGATTGCCACAAGTTTAAGATCAGCCTGAGCTACAAAGTGAGTTCAAGGTCAGCCTAAACCACCAAGTGAGACCCTGTCTCAGAAAAATAAATAAGTAAATCAGAAAGTAAAAAGTCATTCCAGGTTAAGCACTTTACTCTAAAACAACAGGTTCTCTTAGATACATATAAGGATATAAAATACCCATTGTGACACAGAAACTTTCACTGTCCTCCTTTAGCTACAACAGCATGCAGACTAGGTTTTCTGAGCATGAGGCACTGGGTACTCACACAATCAGGTCTCCAGTCAATCTGACCAGTGAGAGCAGGGTGTGCTTCAGAGAAGCAGCCAGGGGCAGACTTTGGCCACAGAGAGTGCCCAGGTGAGCAGCCTGCACAGCACTGATGTAACTCTCAGAAGGGATGGTATCATTGGCAAAGGCATTGCGCTGAAAGGAAGCAAATCCAAAGTGGAAAGGCCATTTACCAAGGCAAAATTCTCTGATGGGGAGACCAAATGATATAAACTAAGAGTTCCCTGAGGTTTATAGACAGCGGCCTCCATTTAGCATACACTGCTGTTCATCCAGGGAAGGAAAGTAGGGAGGGAGAAGGCAGCAATTCACATTTTATTTAGCACAAAGTTAATAAATACAACAAATCCGCTACATGAAGCGGTGCACGTTTATTATCCCAGCTGCTCAGGAGGCTGAGGCAAAAGGATCACAAACTAAAGCCAGCTTGGACAATGAAATGATCCTTGGATCAGAATACAATTTAAAAGGGGGGAGAGGGGTGTGGCTCAGTGGTACAGCACTTGCCTAGCATGCACAGGCTCTGGGTTCTGCACCAATACCATAAACAAACAAATAAAACTAACAAACAAAGCCAATTAACAAACAAAGCCAATTCCAAATGACTGGAATATATAACAGCCTATACTTAAGAGTAGAACTATTATTTGTAATAACTGAGATGGATGGATTTTGCAATGTATCTGGACTCCATTACAAAGATCAAAATTATGGCTGTACTCTACTTACAGTATAAACAAAGGTCATAATTACAAAGCAGGAATGCTAAGATTATAATACTTCACTCTTCCAAAGAACTATAACAGAATAATCCATTAATAGAGGTAATTTGAGTAGTACATACACAAAGATTAAGTTGACAGAGACTTGATAATATCTAAAAGCATAGAGAACCTAAAAGCTACCAAATAAAATCAGGAGAAAAGGAAAAAGTCCCTGATACAGAATGTAAAAATGAAACAGCATTAACATCTATTGAGACTTCCTATGTCACACCAAGTACTAGGGACTTTAATACATGTAACCATCATATCCCAAGTGAGGAAGTCCATGTAACATGGGCATCGAAGTAAAAGGACCATATGAAAATCACTTGGGTAATTAAATGCACTCTTGATTCAGTCATAGCAAATACTGGAGCAATATATGAAAATCCCTTGTTAGCCATTTTAAACCTAAAGACTGAGAATAACATAGAATGCATGAGATGGAGTGAGGCAGAGGAAAGGAAGAGGAAAGAGATAAAAAAAGTTATTAGGACGCATTGTGTACATGCACCAACTCCCCACAAGGAATGTAAGCATTTCATACTGCAAACATGTACTAATAAAGACTGAACACAGATTAGGTAATGCTCAGCATTTCCACCCCTAGAACACACAGAGACTCACCCAGGATCCAATATTGGGAAATTCATTAGTATTAATATTATTCCAGGACTCACATACAGCCTGCACTGATGATGGCAAATTCTGCACCAGTGTGGGACCTGGAGGCAACAGAAAGGACAAGGACTCAACAAGAAAGAAAGAATGACATCTAGCATTTTAAAGCCCAAATGCAGAAAGAAACACTATAGCCCAGGCTGCCAAAATGATTACTAAAACAACTTTAGACTGACATCTCAACTGCATTGTTGTGTTGAAAAAACCAGCTAATTGCTTATAAGCAAATCTCAATTATAAGGTTTTCATTTTTCATCATATTCACTTTCTAATCTTATAAGTAAAGAAGACAACTGAAAACAAAGTGAGAAGGAATCACTTTAACAAGTCAGGTTAAAATCACCATTAAACAGCTGCTCCCTTTTCTCTCCTAGAGCTAAACCTTGAGGGCAGGGATCATCAATGCACATTAGCAGCAATCTATGAACCAGTAGTGAGACTCTGAATTTTTTTTTCTTTTGGTACTGGGAAGCAAACTCAGGACCTTGTGCTTGCCACTGAACTATACTCTTGGCCCAAGACTCTGAATATTAAGACTACTTAAAGCTTGACATTAGGGGCTAGGGATGTAGCTCAGTGGAATAAGCGCCTGCCTAGCAAGCACAGGGTCCTGAGTTCGATCCCCAGTACCACCAAAAAAAAAAAAAAAAAAAAATTTATAAAGCTTGACATTAAGGAAAACACAAACAGGTACACATGTCCAACAGTAATTTCTGCACCAATCTCCAATCGTAAACAAGTCGTTTGATTTTTGCAGCCTACATTCCTACCAGATAGTTGCTAGGAAAGAGATTTTTCTAAACATGAAGTTAAGTTGTACTAGACTGGCTTTCTAACCACCATGAATGAAAAGAACACAGATCTATGATAAAGACCAAATTGGGTCATGCTTTAGAACCACTGATTTTGGTTTATATCTCAGCTCCAACATTTGCAAGTAGAATTTGAGAAAAGTAATGTATCACAGCCTCAGTTTCTTAATGAGCAAAAAGGAGATGACAATTCATAGGGTTACTGTGAAGATAAAAATGGATAAATCTGTAAATTCTTGACACACATAAAGGCTATAATAAATTTTAAACACCAGTAGACAGAGCAGTAGAACTAGTGAAATTATTCAAAATACACTTTCACTTACCCAGAGTGTTTGCCTTACACCTACTAGAGCCAACAGCCAAAACAGCAGCAAAGCCTTGCAACTTCTCCTTGGAAGGTTTATCTGTGGTTCCTTCTTCATGAAAGTTCTGCAGTAAATAGGCCCTAAAGAAAATATGGTGGGGAGAGAGGGGAAGGAGAAGTTGTACGAATCTAATCCCATCAAAGTCAGGAGAAACTTACCCTAGAGAAGTTGAAAAGCCTGTATCTCAGTTTCCTAACCTATCAGAGGTAGTTGATGGGGTCAGTCCCTTCATAAGAATTCCAGTGGGTACAATAATTGTTTCCCAAAAAATATCCCATCTCCTGAAATGTTCCAAAACATAATTCGATGGCAAACAAATTCAAGAAATGATAAATATTATATCTATCCTCTTTCTTTGAGCTTGGAACATTGGTACTGTGTATATCAATAGCTCTGAGAAAACTGTATTTCAAAAAATGAACCAAAAATCTGCTCAACTTTAATTCACCTAACGTCTCACAAAAATTATTTGCCCCAAAATATCTATCAACAGTTCAGTTTAGGAAACATTGGCCTAGCAGGCGCGATTAAAACGTAGAAACTCCCACAGGCCATAACTTGACCTACACTGGCTACTACTATATCCCTAGCACCAACAACAGTACTGGCATAGCAGGCACATTTATTAGTTATATTTGTTCAAAAAAATTGTCTCAAACAATAGTCCTCTTTCTACTGCAAGGAATTCATATTAAAAGACAAAGTTAGGGGCCGAGGACACAGCTCAGTGGTACAAGCGCCTGCCTGCCAAGCACAAAGTCCTGAGTTCAATTCCCAGAACAAAAAAAGTAAATTAATAAAATAAAAGACAAAGTCAAGCTTTATAATGACCTCATGGGGCCTGTCAGCATACAAACTCCACAGAACAGGAGCTAAACAGTGAGATCCCACAAGGCCCACATAACGTAAATAAGCTTAAGAGGGCCAGTGGGACCTGCTGCAAGGGAAAGTCACTGCTCCACTATTTGCCCTAGAACACTGGTGGCAAACATGGCACACGAGTTACTTCGTTTTCTTTTAAGACAGATGATGTTAATGTGTGAGTTGTTTTTTCTAAACTAAAACCTCGATATTCAAGTTTAATCGCAAGGTTGGCACTTTGTGGTAAGTAAGTAAGTGGGTTTTGCATTGCAGTTTGGGCACTCATCTCTAAAGGGTTTGCCATCATTGTCCTAGGGGAAGTCAGGCCATTTTGTCAGTGCTTCCCATTTAAGAAAACCCAGAAATCTCAGTTTGTGAATAATCTCCCCATTTTTATATGTTGAAAATGAATTTAAAAATTTTTAAGCATCACTTGTAAACCAAAGTCCACAGGACATGCAATCATGAAATCTGCGATGTTATAGAAAACACAAAATTTCAAAATAATCTCTAACTCATGAAGAATTTACCTCCCTACTACACCACAAAAAGGGTTTCAATTCAGTTAATACCAGGAATGATGGTGCTTAGAAAAATTACAGTACTTTCTATCCTACAAGTAAAATTCTAGAAAACATTTTAAAGAATTACAGAAATTAAACTTTCTTCTGACTCCTCATGAGCTAAGTCAAAATTCCCTGATCGGGCACCCCTCCATACTTTTATATGAGGACAGGGCCTTAACACAGGAAGATAGAAACTTCTGAGCCCCTGGCAGATCTACACAGGGAAGCAGCACTTGCACATCTCAGGTGGGGCAGTTCGCCATACCTGGTGAATGATGCATAAGTGTCAATGAGTTGGAGCGTGGCTGGAAGGAGGTTTTTGGTGATCTCAGATGATTTATGAGGATCAGTCTCTGCAGCCATCTTAGAAAAATGTTCATCCAAAGAGACTTGGACCTTTGAGATAGCAGCATCAAGGGTGTAGATGGACTGCAGACTAGGAATTTCATGGAGCTCCAAGATTGTGGTGCAGTCGATGCTACAGAATGATGAAATCTTTAAAAATGTCCGGGATGTTAATTAGTTGTGGCAAAAGACTGGTAGAAGTCAAGTTCGATCATTATAGTTCCAATATTAGCATACCTGTCGAGCAAAGTATTCCTCTACAATTTCAACATCATATTTCACTGAGCTGCACTTGGTGGATGCTAGTTCTATGAGAGAACCAGCATGTTCAGCCTTCATTCCCTGTTTGATAAGGTGATCCTAGTTGGACAACAAGAAAAAGGGTTTAGAATATCAATTTGGAGAGTTCAAAACTTCCATTAACTTTAAGGTCCCCATAAGCACAGAATATACCAGTAACATCCCTTCACAGCAAGCTCTGGGTTATACTAAGGTACCTTTATCCAGTTGACATAGGAGCTGATGCGGAGGCGAGACGACCATCGCAAAGTATGTAAGATATCACATTCACTCATCTCAGGTGAGTTCGTGGCCAGCTGGTTCATGTAACTCTTCGATGGTGGCAAAATTCCTAGAATCCTCCACAAAATCAAGAAGTAATACTGAAGGGCACAGGCCTCCTGGAGGAAGGAGATAGAGTAGTCACAGAATAAGCACAAGGTCCTGACTTGAAAGTTCCCCTATAATAAGAACTACTCCAAATACAACTTTTGAAGTAGAGCTGTGTAGAGTCCCTATATTTTCAAGTGAGATTTACCCTTATGTCTGCTCTTCAGACCTTTGTAGAGAATATGTCTAATAATAAAGCACAAAATGACAAAATATATAATTTGTTCCATTTATTATTGTATGTGTATTATTGTACACATTTCACTGGCCAAAAAGGATGCTGTAAGACAACTCTGGTTCACTAATCATTTATCAATTAACCAAAACAATAGGATATTGTGTTTGGCAGGCTCATATTCAGCCAGCCCTTTGTGTGGCCTGAACTGCTGATATGACATTTAGAAATACAAGATACATTCACAAAACTACAGAAGAAGCTCAATATCAGATATCCATCAGCAGTTGCAACAAATCCAGCACTGTGGTGGACACTAACCCTTTAAGTCACAATTCTCTCAGTGCTAAACCAGAAGAACGGAAAAAAGGATAAAATGATGTCTGTGGTGAAAATAATCACTCAAATTACACAGAAATATTGAAGTATCAGTCAGGTCTAGAAGCAAATATTCCATAAACTGATTAAACCACAGAAAGAAACTTCTGTTAGAAACAGCCACTTATCAGATAGCCCAAAGTCCCACCAGGCCTTTACAATCTTACCAGGGTTGTCACGTTCTTGTTCTCCTTCCTCCTCACTGTATTGAGCTGGGACCCTGCTGCAAGCAGGGTTGTCAATGCAGCATAAAGTTCATCATATTTGACAGGCTTCGAGAAAAGAACTTCACATGCCTAATATTAAGAAAGATAAGCATTTCTTGTTTTTCAAACTATCTCTTCTGACTATCCCTGTGCCATCACTTAACCTCAGGATTGACAAAATACCTCCTTAAACTGCACCTTTTGATTTCTTCTTGCTGCAGATTCCACTTTGTGGGGCCTCACTCAGTTTTTGAACTACTGTGAGCACACAAGTGCAGACTTTCAGACAAAAGAGTAACATAACTATTTTTGTCCATTAAAATATTTGCACAAGACAAATGCTAAAAAGACAGTCTTCGGATATAATAGGTCAGAGATGACAAGCCCTACTGCAAAAGTGCAGCCAGCAAATGAATCTCAAGGTACCATTTACTGTATAGAAAAGCTCAAATCCTAGCACACACTGAATTCCCTCACTACAGAAAGTAATCCCACCCCCATAATGCTGATTGAGTAGACCATCTGGCCCACAAGTAAAATGGGGTTTGAAAGCCCTTAGTACCGCAGAATCAAGTCGGCTCAAATCATCCTCGGAGGCTTCTGGTGACAGGACACAGTAGAATCTGGGTTGTGGGACAGCATCTAGAAAGCAACATGTTAGTGAAATGGACAGTTTTCGTACTCAACTCAGTCTAACAAGCGTAACTGTAAAAACTTTAGCATATTTCTCAGCCCTGGTACTTCTGACGCTTGGGGCCAGAAAATTCTCTGCTGTGAGAGGCTGCCTTGTGCACTGCAGGTTTAATACGTTGCTGGCCTTTATCCACTGATGCCAGGAGCAGCCACTCCTCCATTCTCCACCAAACTGTGACAACCAAAGTATGTCTCCAGATATTAGCAAGCACATGTCCCCCAAGCAAGGCAGAAACATTACACTTGAAACCACCGTTCTAGGCATCAACTAATGTGCTGTATGATTAAGTTAATTAATTACACTGAACACATTTTAAAGTCTATGCTGTTTCCCAGTATCTAAGGTGACAGCACACTGACCTTAGGACTTTTCATAAACATTAGTATCTAATAATTCTCTGGATGAGAGTAAACATACATTAAGTGAACTCAAGAGATACCTCATCAGAAGAGACAAATGCTACATGAGCGAATTCAGACAATATAGTGTTCCCATGACTTTTTAGCACAGTAGCCTTAAAGAAAATTTAGCTTGTGGTCAGAAGCACATCCCTAAGGAAAAATTAAATTTAATCACTGAGAGTGAGAAGAATCCATACACTGTGCCCTATGGCCAGACAAAAGGATCTCTCAATTCTGTCTGGATTTTAAAATATAAATAAATGTGCAGTATGTGGGCGTCAATATCTGAAACTGTCTTGAATGCACAGATGATCTACTGCCCATAAGCTATAAACTAAAACAAATGGCCAAAGATCCTCTAGAAGTCACCAAGTTTTATATTTGACTCTGTCAAAGAGGATCAGTAAGTTGATTTCCTATTGATAATGTTCTTTCTCACCTGATGAGAAATGCTTAGACCAGTTTTCTTCTACTTCTTTGAACCCATGATAAAGAGGGGTTGTTGCTCGGCGGCTGCTGCTGTCTTGGGATCCACTTGCCCACCCAAAAGGAGGGCTCAGCAGGTTATGTTGCACCTTTTAGGACAAAAAACCTCAAATTAAGGAGGATGTACAGTCACTATTCAGCCTTTTACTTCAGACATGATATGCAGGTTGGTATACCCAAGCCTGGAAATTCAACAAACCAAAATAAAGTTTTAAAAATTCTCTGTGATTTGGGAAAGCAATTTTTGATGGATCACAGCTAGTGAAACATTTTAAGAAATGCTAAACACCCGGGCGTGGTGACACACGCCTGTAATCGCAGCACTCAGGATGCTGACGCAGGAGGATCCTTGTGAGTTCGAGACCAGCCTGGGCTACAAAGTGAGCTCAAAGCCAGCCTGAACTGCATAGCGAGACCCTGTCTCCAAAGACCCCCCCCCCCCAAAAAAGAAATGCTAAACTTAGTAACTCTTCAGTGCTCTTTCATCCTCACTTCGGATTCTTACAAGAGACTTTGCCAATCCATCAAATTTACTGTTTGACC
Organism: Dinomys branickii; assembly: GCA_004027595.1. Classification (NCBI taxonomy): domain Eukaryota; kingdom Metazoa; phylum Chordata; class Mammalia; order Rodentia; family Dinomyidae; genus Dinomys; species Dinomys branickii. Next base: position 175,047 of record PVLD010000664.1, read on the forward strand.
ATCATTCAGCTACTGATAAATACTCATTGAGAGCTGATGTTCAAAACAATTAATTAAACAATAATTCAAAAAAACACCTGAGAAGAGAAACTATAATCAAATTTTAATATATCAAATCAAGTAATTTCCATTTATCACTTCTGGATAAAGTGCAGGTGCACATACGCAAATGCCAGTGATTCCTAATTCTACCCTTAAACCTACACTGAACACTGAAGACCAAAAATGAGCAGCTCATTTCAGCTTTGGATGCTAACAGCTAAGAAGAAGGAAACTCTTGGTAACGGTAAAACAAAAACAATGTGCGAGCTGGTACCTGCTCAAATAGATACATAGGGGCTTTGGAGTACTGATGAAGCAGATAATCGAAGATCAAAAGGAGGCGAGCCAGGACGAGGGGCACAGAGCGCATCTGGGTATCCACGCTGACACTCAGCTCCTGGATGATCTGGACAAACTGGGTCAGTATAGTCCGCCGGCCTTTCTCAGAAAGGTGGTGGAAAATGAGGAGAAGCAACTGTAGATGTTCTACGTTCAGATCTTCTGTCTCACTGGGCACCACCCCTTGCAGGGCATTCTGCTTCATTGTAGACAAAAACCTAGCATAGAAAAAAGGAGATTACTGGTGGGAAAAGGCTCAAGTCCCCCAAGGTTATAATTCAATCAAGCGTGAACAGTTAAACTTCTTTAATCTATGCTTTAAAATAACAATTTAAGCAAGGAAAAAAACTGCATGGTAAAGAAAAGCTAAAATCTGTCTACAAAAACTGTCAGACCTGGCCACAAAAACATTTCTAAAAGCTTTAAGTTCTCTCAATTATCACAGTAATGTCAATGCCCCTCTGCCATTTGTGACGCTGGAAAGAACCACGAGGTCCCCCTAAGATGCGGGTCTTGTTTTTCACTTAATAAACCTGGGCAGACAGAACCAATTCAATTACTTCCCCCTACATTTTGTTATTACTTTGATTTCTTCTCTCATTAGTTAGATAGAAACCTGCCCCAAATTCTATAATTTAATTCTAATTTTGATAAGTTTATACTACAGGTCATAATCATTACATGATAATAGTCACAAATAAATCAGACCATATAATAATAAAAAAGAAATTATAGTATTTGAGAACTTGTCAGAAGAGCTTTAATGCAAAAAGGAGGAATGAACACAGCCAACTACCTCCACCCCTTGGGCTACTGGGAAAGAGACCTGTGTCTCGGTACAGGCGCCCCCCCCCCGCACTGGCTCCCATCGTCTTCACAAGACCCCACTAGGAAAAATACAGTGGGCCTCTGGCGTCCAAGATGGTTTATGATTTCTTAAATCTAACGCTAGAGCCATTTGATCTTAAAATGGGGAATAGAAAAGCAAAGGCTTTTAGGAAAACAAACTGCTTTGAAGACTCATAGCCATATAAACAAAAATGGCAAATACAGGTCCATCTAAGGAGGATTTGGACGATTAATCTGAGCTTCCCCCAAGGAAACAAATTCTTTAAAATTTATCCAAAAAGTCTGCAAGTCCCTGTAAGTGGTATCACGCGGAAAGCAAATTAACCAAGGACAGAGTTGGCTTCCCCTGCTCCCCGTCTTTCAAAAAATCAGGTCAGAATAAAATTGGTCATGCTTAGGATTCAGGTTCTAACAGTTATAGCCAAATCCCTAATGTGCTACAGGAAGATTCTGTTTCCAGACCACAGCTGGCCCAAGTGTATTCTTAAAAGCGTATCTTCCCACACCTCCCCCATCATTCTGCCACCCTGCCTACTCTAAACACATCAGCATAGTAACATCTCAGAGCTGCAGATGAACTCCAAAGAAGCCAAATGAAAACAGTAAATAACTTTCTCCATGGACCTTCTCGTGTCGTTCTCTTACCTGTCCCAAACTTTAAGGCATTCGGGGACATCAGGGTCACCTTGTGTGCTAGCTTTATGTTGCCAAATGAGTAGGAGGCGTGAAAGCACAGACAGGCCTTGAGGGTGAATGTACAACGGCCAAGGACCCTCAGAAAAAGGGGCAACTCCCAGCTGCTGCAGCAGTGTGTTCTAACGTAAAAGAAACAGGCAATCATTAGGGAAAGACACAAGACAAGGCCAAAGGTTACTCAGGCTCTATGCTGTTCGTCATTTAATACTGGACAGAGCGATGAAAGAGGAACCAGAAATTCAGATTTAGAAGGGGTTTGGAGAAAAATACTTTAGTTCAACCAAGGAAGAGAAACAAAAATGAAAAATTAATAATCTCACCCCATAACATCTATAAGTGTAGTGTCTGGAATGAGTTCCTGAAAAGTGCTTTGAGATAGCAGAATCAGGGTAATTTTCAAAATGGAGAAAGCATAAGAAGCTGATCCCTTTAGAAGAAAACTGGAATAACTGTAATAGCTGATGGTTTTTCTTTCATTACCTCAGAAAGTAGGTTAAATTTCTAAATCCACCAAATTAAATTCTATTCTTATACAATACCCTAGATGGTTCCATTCCATAGAAGTAAACATTATCCAAGATGCCACAGATCTCAAGAGCAGTTTCCACACACTGGGCAGTTAACACAGGCTGAGTGCTGAGCACAGGCCGCGCACCGTGAACACACGCTCACATGGGCTGCAGGAGGCAGTGACAGGAGGGAGGTACTGTGTGACCCGTGTCAGTTAACACAGGCCAAGTGCTGAGTACAGGCCACGCACGTGAACACACGCTCACATGGACTGTAGGAGGCAGTGACAGGAGGGAGGTACTGTGTGACCTGTGGCAGTTAACACAGGCTAAGTGCTGAGCACAGGCTGAGCACCGTGAATACACGCTCACGTGAGCTGCAGGAGGCAGTGACAGGAGGGAGGTACTGTGTGACCCATGTCACTAACACGGGGAGGTTAAAGAACCCAAGCAAAGCCAGAAAGCTTTATTCAAACCCACTGTCACAAATGACTGCTCAACTCCTGAGTCCAAGAAAACAATTCTTAAAAATCAACTGTTAGCGCAGGCCTACAATCACAGCACTTGGAGGAGGCTGCGACAGCGCACTGTCCAAAGGGCTGAGATGCAGTTCAGGGTGGAAGGCCCTCAGTTCAGCGGTGGGGGGAATTAATACTTGAGCTGGGGGTGCAGCTCAGTAGAACAGCACATGCCTACCATGCATGAGGCTCCAGGTTCCACCCTCAGCAACGAGAAATAGAATGTTAACTGTAATACAATTGTAAGGATGAGAAAAATTTGAGAATAAAAACTAAATGTTCAAGGGATGGGCAGCCATAACTGTGGATGATAGGTAATACATACTCTTTATACTGCTGTTTTGACTATAATTTTTTATTCTTTTTTATTTATTTTTTCTTTACCATAAGTTTTAAAATTAAAGCTTTTGTTCTTTTGCATCTTAGTGTCAGTTTTTTTTAGGCCTCAGAGCCACAAGAAATAACAAACATTTCATAGGAATCTGGTTTGTAACAGCCAGGCAAACTATTAGTCAGCTTTCCGAGATGTACGGCTTGCTGTTGCCCCGGCCACCGACAGTGCTAACGCCAGGTGTGTGCTCCACGCCTAGCAGGGGCTAACACCTAGGAAGTACTTGTACTATGTGCTAAACACCTTTTCTTACCTTTTTTGTGTGGTAAAATATACTATAGAATTCAGTATTTGAACCATTTTTACATGTACAAGTCTGGATTTAAACATTTTTGTGCAACCTTCACCACCATCTACCTCCAGAATTTGTCCATCTTTAACTGAAGCTGCAGTTACTCATTTCTCATTTTTTCTCATTTCCCCTCGCTAAATCCCTGGAAGCCACCCTTCCTGCCTCTCTAAACTTGACTGTGAGCAGAAACACACAAGACCCATCTTTACTGACTGGCTTACTGCACTCAGGATAGCATTCCCAAGGTTAAAGCAAGTTGTATCATGTGGCAGAGATGGACACACATTGTTCATCCATTCAAAGACCAATGATCACTGCGCTACTTCCCCCTTTTGGCTGCCATGGATGGTACTGCTATGAGTATGAGTACCATGGGTACACACGAGTATACAAATAAATGTTCAAATCCATTTTCGTCTCCTTTGTATAACTGGGACAGCTGAACCACATCATTTTCCACCTGTGCTGGGGACTGAACTCAGGGCCTTGTGTAGACCAGGCAAGCATTCCACCAAGCCACACCCACAGGCCATGTCTTAATTCCACACTTTCCCTTTCACAACAGACCGCACTGCTCTACACGCCCACCAGAAACGCACAGGCTTCCCCTTTCTCCACATCTGACCCAACATTTACTCCGTTTCTTTGATAAAAGGCATCACAGTGAGTGTGACGTGGTGCCTCTACGGCTTTAAGCATTTATGTCCTAATCCATCTAATAGCCACTAATGCTTGGGACCTCCATCTTCTCCAGCGTACATCCAACTACCACACTAATCTCAGCCTCCCTGGTTCTCGGACTACAGGCACGCACCGCTACACCTGGTGTCTCCACTATTTCATCTTCTTGTATGGAGTTCAAGACGCCTCACAGTTGGCCTAAACTATTGGCCTCCCTCTTGCTGAACCAACTTTACCATGCAGTACTTAACTCTGATAGCGCCCTTTCACTTCGTACTTGGCCTTCTACCATTGCCCATCCTTTCTCTAACATAACACACGCCACAACTTCTGTGAAGTCCTCCTCTCTAACTGCAACAGACTTTCTGCAGAAAGTCCACCCGCCAAAATGTTCAAATGCTATTGGTAACTGGGTTGTAACTTCTTCTCTAACTATTGAGTAGCCTACAAGGTTTACTGAAAACAGTGTCCTTGAACCCAACAGCTGACAAAGACCCAACTTAGGATACAACATATGCCTGTTTATGTTTACGGCCTGGGGGTACACTTTATGAAGTTTCCTTGGGGGACCTGTGTATGACGTCTTGCTACAGATGTCAGGCACCTGAGTAAGATGATTTGTACATTAAAGATCCCAGTAGAGAGGTTTGATGGCAGATGAGTAATTATCCTCAACTTTCTTGCACCATGATGAAGTCAAAAGAAAGCCGAAGGAAAATCCTCAAACCCCATTCTGAAGATGAGGTAAGAAAAGAGGACTGGGGGTTCCCTTCCCATCCCACCCGTGGTTAAGAGCAACAGGGTGCAAGTTGGCCCAAGAGCGATGGCTATTCCTTAAACACCGAGAGGGCAACATCATCATGGGTGTCTTAAGGGCTTCCATTCTCTGAAAAAGGAGTCTCCTCTCTATTCTTTCAACAACTTTACATAGGAAAAGGCTTTTTGTCTTTCTTTAAGTAAACTTAGAACTGAGAACGGTTCTGACAGCACTGGCAAGATACCCTGTTCTCATGCACTCTAACAGGGTAGTGCAGGGTATGTGCTAACCGAAGCACATTTTCTTTATCTTAGGTCAACGATCTTTTTATTCCATTTATACTTTCTTTCACGTCAAAATAAAATCTTTTATGTAACAGCAGTGAAACAAATAATCTTTCTTTTTTGGCAGGGGCTATCGGCAATCGAACTCAGGAGCTTGCACCTGCCAGGCAGGCACTGCTCCACTGAGCTATATGCCTGGCCCCAAAATGATCTCTTAAGTTAAAAAAAAATAAATAAATAACAGCTGGGCATGGTGGTGCACGCCTGTAATCCCAGCACTCAGGAGGCTGAGACAGGAGGATCCTTGCGAGTTCGAAACCAGCTTGGGCTATAAAGTGAGCACAAGGCCAGCCTGAACTGCATAGTGAGACCCTGTCTCAAAATAAATAAATAAATAAATTTATTAATTAACAAAATAAGGAACTTCCCAAGCAATTTGGAATTATGAGAATTTTAACCTCTTAAAAACAGTCAACCCTAAGCAAGGGTTAGATTTTTGGTGGGAGTGAAATAAATGAAACTAATGATTTGGATGGAAGAGAAGCTGGGAGTGGTGAAAAGTTATTAATTCTTAAAATTCTAGAAACTGAGTTACGTATTGTCAGGAAAAAGTTCCTCATGAAGAAATTAAGTATGTTTATAGCCAGGGGGGAGGTGGGAACTAGTCTCCTGGTCTTTTATACTTTTTGGACAACTGACATGCCCTTAAATTATATTCTATTTCTCTTCTGGGGGATGGGGTTACTGGGACCCAAACTCAGAACCTTGCACTTACCAGGCAGACACTGTGCCACTGAGCTATACCCCTGGCCCTGTATCCTATTTCTGAAAATCTGCTGAAATAATTTTTTCTTTCTTTTTCTTTCTTTTTTTTGAAACAAAGTCTCATTATGTAGTGCAGGCTGGCCTTGAACTCACGGCAATCCTCCTGCCTCGGCCTCCCAAGTGCTGGGATTATAGACATACGCCATCATATTTGGCTGAAATAATCCTGAGTTAGAAAAACATCTTTTTTTAATCCTCTTGGAAAATTATTGAGAAACCTAATTCAATTTTATTGATTGCTGTGAGCTCACGACCAGCCTGGGCTACATAGTGAGTTCAAAGGCAGTCTGGACTACATAATGAGACTCTGTCTCAAAAAATAAAAAACGTTATTGAGGGAAGGGATATCATGGTAATAACAAATCCTCAAAGAAAAAGTTTTTTTCCCTTTGCAGTGCTGACTGAACCCAGGCCCTTGCATCTTCTAGTCAAGTACTTTATGAATCCCATATCCCTCCAACCCCAGAATGTACATTTCTGACAAGACTCCTCAGGAATCCTTCTGTACACTTAAATGGAGAAGCACTAACTTTGACCATACAAAGAAATTAATACTGCCAAGTGTTGGGAAAAGGGCATGATCTTTGATACGTTATTGGCGGGAATAAAAGTTGGTGTGGCCACTAAAGACAGCAGTGTAATCTACGTGCGGAAGCCACACAATCATCATTTGGCTCTTCTACTCCTAGTTACACTCCCAAAAGAACCACCTGCCCAGGTATAACAGCAAACATGTTTACAAAAGACCACAGCAGCATCTGGAATAGCAATAAAACCTGGACACAATTCATATGTGCTTCAGTAGATAGTGGTGTTGTCACAAACAGTGACCCTAATTAAGGCATGGGGACACACCAAGATCATCATACAGCAGTCCAAACAACTACAAAACACACACGATAGGTAAATTTTGTCAATACAATACCACCCCATGGTACCTCAGTTTATGAATTAATTTATTTTATGATTTGAGGGAAGACAGCTGCATCTGTGTTTGTGTGGGGAAGATGGCCATGGTTGTTTGTCACCCAATACAGAGTTTGCCAACCAAAGTAAAACTTTACCAAATGGTTTTGTTAATTGAGTTGTTTGCAAACATAAGTGTTTGCAAACTGAGGTATTACTGTATAGTTAAGCGAAAAAAGAAAGCCTGAAGATTACATACACCGCGATGCCATTTGCATCATTAGCTAAAAGCTAATTTTTTTAAATGTAAGAACTACACATATATCTGGAACTATGGAAATGAGGAACTTGAGATGTGGGATTTACATGCCAGTTACTTCAGTGGGGAGAGAGAACCTGAAGAGTGACATTTATAGGCAAGGTCCTAGACACCAATTTGGTCATAACTTTTCAGGTAAGAGTACAAATGAGACCATTTGTCTCCTATAATTTGATTACAGCATTCTTTTGAAATATATTTTTTTTTGTAGCAGTAAAGATCATTTGAAAAAGTAAAAGTGAAGAAAGTGGGAGAAAATGAAGAAAAAGGGAGAAACTGGCTCTGCAGAGCCAAGTAAGAAAGGAAAAACAAGGTAAAAGTACGCCCTGGAGGACACAGGGTGGACTATCAGGAAAGCTATGCCAGCCTTAAAATGCATTTTAATTTATATTTCTTCCATTACTATTAACGAACATTTTTACTACGTATCTTGACCACTTATATTTCCTGTTTCTGTAAACTGCCTTCATGTGCACTCTGTCCACTTTTCTACTAACATAATCACTGAGCTTGTTTCTGTAGGTAGTTTCGCTTTAAGCTTACTGTCTTGGAGGGGAAAGGACACCATTTCCTTTCTTTTGAAATGACCTTAACTAAGGGATGGGGACACATCAGAGGATCTCAATGCTCTTTCAAGTAAGGTATTTGAAGGACATAATGTTATCGTTAAAGATAGAAAAAAAAAACGCAGCTCCAAGGAGCCAATATAGAGTTCCTGGCCTAAGCGGCCGCAGTACACAAACCTGCAAATTTGGGGACTGAAGGTCAGAAGTCACCAGGCAATGGTTGAAGTGATAGAGAGCAGCAGCAAACTCTTCATCTGAAGCACCTTAAGGCAGATAGAAAAGCAGTTACTCAGCAGCTGTTTCATGTTATCACATGCTACACCAATAGCTAAACTCCACTAGAAAAACCCACCAGGCACATAGCCTGTCTACTGACCCTTGAGTCCATCCTTGTCCACCTCCTTGATAATACTGGCCAGGGTGGCCATATGGTGTTCTGAAAGAGACACACTCAAATAATTTCGGATGAAATTGTTCCGGGAGTTCAGCATGGAAGAGGTGATGAAGTTCAAAATGTTGGAAGCCAGACCTAAGAACTAAAAGGAACAAAACAACTGGTGTCAAGGCCATAAGCCCTGGGTTCCCACAAACCCTGAAAACAAACAAGAAATATGCCCTCAGGTCTCATGCAGTAAATAATCAGATTTTTAACTACTTACAGTGGGACTGTTTATGAGTCTTTTCCACATAACTGTACCAGTTACACAAAATAATACGCCAATTTAGTGCAACGGACTTCAGAAAATATGGAGAGTAAAGTACATAAAATGTTATCAGACCTATGCTAAGAGCTTTAAAAATATTCTCCAATTTCCACGGCACCCTTAGAAGCAGGTATAATCACTCCTATGTAAGGAGACACAACTAAAGCCTGAGAAATTCCAGTTCTTGCCCAAGCCAAGTAAGTGGCAGCAGCAGGATTCAAACCTACTCTAATTCTAAAGACTATCCTAATAACAATCAATATTATAGGCCATATAGCTCAGCAGCACAGTGCCTGCCTGGCAAGCGCAAGGTCGTGAGTTTGATTCCTGGTACACACACACAAAAAAATTCAATCAGAGAAGGAATACCAGAACTCTAAGTTATTTAATGTAATATAATCAATACACATATATCCTAAGCAAACGTATACTTTAACACTCTACTTAAAACACCAACCTAGAAAATGTTGTAGTTCAAATGATCTGTGCCTCACAAATGCTCTGCTCAATCCCTCCTCCCCCAAACTTCAGAAATCCACTCTTACCAACTCAGGATCTTTGCGACTAGCCAAAATGTTGCCTTTCTCACCAGAAGCCTGCTTACTAGGGCTCTTAACACGAGGAGAGCTTTCCAGCGGAGGGGGAGGTGGCGGAGGAGGAGGTGCCACCTTCTCTTTACTGGGAGAGATGGTCTCCTCAAACCACTGCCCCAAAATAGGCTCGCTGTCATCATCTGAATAGAGAAGGGAAAAATTATATATATATATATATATATATATGAAATATCTGCTTTCTAAAAATGCTTAAGTCAGAAGAACACAAGGATATACTGACTGATGGTGGTGGCATAAATTTGTCAGAAATGAGAGTATTCCACTGTATACAAGTTATACCTCAATAACACTGACTTTTAAAGGCACCATCAAAGGGAGAGAAAGAAGTTCACTTTATTTTACTGGCAATAAGCCAAACATCTTCCAAGTTTATCCTCGTCTTAGGAGCTATAAACCCCAAGAGGGTAAGATTGTATCTTTCTTAATGTCTCATATTTCTCTCACACTTGGCTGTGAAGAATGTGAGATGTTTATCTTTTTCACTCTCTCTCTAAACTAAGGAAGGAGGGAAGGTTAGTCTGACCCTGTTGTTTATCAGAACACGCATCAGTTTCTCTCCTAAACTACAGCTCTATGGCAACAGCCAAATGAAACACTTCACCCGGGACCCTCAGGTTGCACTGGGAGAGATGAGAACAGAGGTCATCCATCAACACAGCAAGAACGATGACTAACAAGACACATTCTGATTTTGGAAGGGAAGAAATGAAAAGCAACACGGGCTTGGCTTAAAGAAGTGTTTTTTCCTCACTCAGTGCTGTTCAACGCTCAACTTGATCTCAGCAAAACAGCAATCTTTCGGTGCACACAGAATCAAGGCCCAGCCTCAGCAGGGGGAAACAAAACAGTCCCAAGGACACAACGGGAACCTGCTGGACTCTGTCGCTCCCCCACCTTGGCTGCTGTCCTCTTCCGTGCTACTGAAATCGTCCTCGTAGTAGGTGTTGGAGTCAGTGGAGGCACTGGCATCACTGCTCACGGAGCCCTTCCTCTGTCGCTGAAGGACACACGCCTGTGAGAAAGATGAAGGAGGAGCAGTTAAAACCAGAGCTGCCCTGCTGAATCTCATTCACCATATGATACGCTCTCCCCGTATCTCACTCCCTTTTCTAAATCTGAGAAGCAATTCTCCATCAGAACTCTTGCTTTTTCCTACAAAAGCACTCTCAACCAGACACATGAGGATTGGAAAAAACAAAACCAAGCATTTCCACAAGACTCCCTAAATTGCTGCTACAGAAAGGCCAATCATCATAAATCTCCAAGTATCACATATCTCGTCACACTCATAATAGCTGATTCAAATGTGTGGGTAAATTCAACTAATTACCCATTCCTCTCCTTGCCAAGCTGGATGCTAGAGTAAATGCCCATACTCCCAGCTATTTGGGAAGCTGAGCCAGGAAGATCATCTGAACCTAGGAGTTCAAAGCCAGCCTAGGCAACAAGGCAAGATCCTATTTCAAAAAATAAGTAAAATTCCTTTCCTCAAAATCATCATCATAAATGTAGGTTTATAAAGACCATGGTATATGGCTAATCTTTTTCATTTTGAGTTTACACAAATTCTCCCACATTATTAATGGCTAGATTCCCACTCACCTTCCTATAGGACGTTGAAAGTAATGTCAAGAGCAGGTTTGTCAATGGGACTGAGTCAATGAGCCGCTGAATCCTCTGGATAGAGGTGCTCTGGGCCATAATACTCAGCACTGCAGGGCTGTCATCTGTCTCCCAATCCTGAAGACAACATTATCAAAGAGGAATTAACGACATGACTCAGCCAGAAAGAGCCACCTGCGCTGCTGGATTATGCCTGCTCACTCAAAAGTGGGTAAGGCAACTGATACGCTGATTTCATGAGAACAAACTCCTTCCTCACCTTGTGAAGAGCCTCCACTTGCAGGTCTTGAAAGAGAGATGTTAACAGCTTGATGGCATGGTTTGCCAATATTACTGACAGCACGCCAAAGCCCTGATGCCTACACAAAGAAAACAGGAAACACCTTTAAGTAATAAATAATGAAGTGGTGTATCTTCCCATTCTGGGCTCTCAGACCCTTTCAGACCTATGGACCTTTCCACAAAAAAAAAATATATACATATATATACAAAGTCAGCGTATCATTTCAGAAGTTCACAGTCTCCCTGAAACCTATCCAGGAACTGCCAAAGGACTTGCAAAATGCAAGGTAACAACTCCTGGACTAGAAGAAACTCTTAGAAATCCATGGACTTTAAGCTATCAGTTGAAAGCAATTGAGTCAAGTGACACTGCTAACATTTACATGTTGAACTTTTGAAGACTCATTCTTTTAAGAAAAAGATTAAAATTAACAACAAACTACTCTATAAAATATTCAGGAATAAATCTAAGAGAACAAACGTTTTACATTACATTTGATTTTCTCCTTTCTTTTTTGGGGGGAGACAGGATTTAGAGATAGGGTCTCACTATGTAGTTCAGGATGGCCTTAAACTCTTCATAATCCTCTTGCCTCAGCCTCTCAAGCTTGGCTTACATTATACTTCAGTAAAATTTGTTCCTTCTGTCTAGTATGTCCATATGACAAAGGGTTACTATCTGTAATACATAACAAGCTATGTAAATCAGTAAGGAAATCAAAGAGAAAAGTAAAGCAAAGGACATAAGGTATTTTACAGTAGAAAGGAAGATAGTGCACTATTCCAAACGAGAAAAGAAGGCAACTTGGAACAGAATGGTGGTGGTACAGGCAGAGAAAAGAAGTCTGCCTGGGTATGTTTGGAAGGCATGGCTGACTGGTTTCCTGGCACCTACATCAGAATTTTTTTGCTTGAGCCAACTGAATTGTGTAATTCACTGACCTAGGGAACCCCGGCTTAGGGATGGGTCCAGTGGGAGGAAGGGAGACAGAGACATAAATACTTGTCCTTGCAGTCCAGTTTCCACACAACAGCTGGGTTCTCGAATCACTAATAAATCATGTCTCTCTCCTAGTGAAAACCCCACTGCAGCACTTGGCTCTAATTATCTAACTGCTGGCTACCTCTCTGACCTAATTGCTACCAGTTTCCCTGCTCAGTTTCTCTTCTCTGGCCACATGGACTTTGCTGGCACTCCAATGTCAATCTTCCTTGTGCCTTGAACATTAACAATCCTACCCAAACGCTTACACTGTTTGACAAGCTTGTCCTGTCACTCCACATATGGCCTCCACATCCTGTGTGCAAGCCCTTTCCAGACCATCCCAACCAAAACAACAGTTTCCATCGCTCACCAGCCCCCTGCTCTGGCTTCTTTTTCTTTGTAATGCATATGTATGGTTCCCTATACTGTACTTGGTGTATCTGAAAATCAACTCTATAAAGCTAAGGACACTGCTTCATTGAGTGCATGTCTTCAATACCTAGAGAAGAGACAAATACATGATAGGAACTAAAAGAATAAATAAAATCCAAAATGCCTAGGCTTAGAAGCAAAACCTTGAACAGCACATTAATTATGTCTCCTTCCTAGCAAGCAGGGCTCAGACCTTACCAAAACAGTAACAAATGTTTCAGGCAGCAATAGAAGAGAGCCTGACAATACCCTCACCTGACAGGTTAAACAAGAGAATGAGTACTCAACACCAAGTAAACTGAACCACTTTACAAAAGAAGTGAACTTAGTAACTCTAAAATACACATTACAGATATTATCTCTGCCAGATGAGGAAACAAGATCAAAAGAAACTGATGACTCATTCAAAATCCCACAGCTACGATGTGGAGCTAATAGACCAGGATCATTATCTCCATTGTTAAATTCAAACCAGGAAGGAAGGCAAATCTTTCTATTGACACAGAGGAGAGAGGCTGGGAGTGAGGCTCAGTGGCAGGACATGTGCTCAGCATTTGCAAGGCCCTGGGTTTTTGTTAGGTTTTTATGAGACATGGTCTCACTAGGCAGCTCGGGCCAGCTTTGAACTCGTCATGTGGCCTGGGCTGGCCTTGAACTTGAGGCAATCTTCAGGTCCTCGACTAGTGGGATTACAGGCATGTGCCATCATGACCAGCTCATGCAAGACCCTGGTTTCAATCCACAAAACAAAACAAAACAAAACAAAACCTGTCATGGATAGAAAAGGAATTACACTACCTCCCCACCACTATAAAACAGCAAGAAAACAGTGCAACAGAAAGGGTGACAAGAGAAGCAGACACATACCCTTTTCCAGGCCCCAGTTTGGGGGAACCCACTCCTTCCTTTGTACGAGAAAGGATGTCTCTGACTCGGAGAGCAGCCAGTGGGTCCTTCTCTTTTCCCTTATCAGCCAAGGCAGTGGGACTGAGGTTCAATATGAGGAAAAGGCTGTTCAACAAACACCAGGCACCCAACAACTGGAAGTTCTGGTAGTGCTATTGTAATGGGCACAAAATAAAACATGAACATAGAGATACTCATACCTTAGAGAACACAGCATACAAACACAGCAGGGACACACTTCTTACCTCACCACCAGCCCGGCGGGAACTGCTGATTGCTTGTCCAATCATATCATAGATTTCAAGCTATTCAATGTCAAACAGACACAAAAATCTGAAAAACTGGCATATTATTTCTTTATAGATGCTAGATCCAACCCAAACTGATTTAACCTGAAGAGTTAAATATCCTCAGGTCATTTTCCAATGATATAATTTTTTATTTTACAGGGCGCCAACACCCACTTTCCACCTGCTCATGTCACCTTCCCAGAGGCGCTTCCTTACATCCAACCAACAGCAGCACATGCAGCTCCGCATCACATGGCTTCCAACCACAACACATTCTATGTACTTAGCCAGATCTGAAATGTATTTTATTTACACCTCCTGAAAGTATACTGATACCCACTAAAGCTTCAAATGTATTTCTGAATGACTAATCTTTCTCAGGGCCCACTGCCACCACAAAGCTGCAGTGTTTTCTACAGAGCTAACAGAGAAGCATCTATGGAACCTGTCACATAAACCAGCTAAATGTCTATCTCTGTCCCACTGCTGAAGGAAAGGGCTGAGAAGACTGCACTACGTCTTTGCCTTCACCAAAGGCGAAAGCAGAGCCGGCCACAACCCCTCATGTGAGAAATCAAGGGTCCCACCCCCCATGATGCTTGGCTTACACATTTCTGGACAATGGTGGCTGCATCACTTTCATAGTCTTCTTCTTTGGAGCTTGTGGACCCTGTCCGCACTTGCTGTGCACTGCCCACGTGAAGGATGGCCATGCAGGTTGCCACACTTACACCTGAAAAATACCACAGATTTCACTCAGGGGGCATTCCGAAGGCACCATCAAAACTGGAAGATAAAAACACATCCCACCTACAAGCAATTCCACGACTGACTACTGGAAACAAACTCCTCAAGGGCAGGACTAAACACAATCACACTATACAATCAGGCAAGCACGCTCCTAGGTATCTACCTAAATGAGCAGAGAACTTACACGCTCATAAAAACCTGCACATAAATATTTATTGCAGCTTTATTCATAATTACCCACCACTCCAAACAAACAGTGCTCTTCAGTAAGTGAATGGGTAAATAAACTGGGGCATCCATCCAGCAGAATATAATTCAGCAATTAGAAAAAAAGAACTACCAAGTCAGAAAGACATGGAGGAACCTCAACCTTAACTCACCCTGTAAAGGCTGTACACTATGTAATTCTAAACACAGGACATTATTCAGGACAAGGTAATACTACAGAGATGGTAAAAAGGTCAATGGCCACCAATGGTGAAGGAAGGAGGGAAAGGATAAACAGGTGGGGCCAGGGATCTTCTGGGTAGTGAAACTATTCTGACATGGTAATGGTAGGTACAGGACATGACAACATCTGGCAAAACCCACAGGACTACCTAACACACAGAGTGCCTCTAGTGGACTAGACTCTAATTCACAGCAGTGTGTCAGTATTAGTTCATTAATGACGACAAATGTACTTAGCCCACATGCAGCGGGGAGAGATGTATGGGAATTCTATATAATTCATTCAATTTTTCCAAACCCAAAACTGCTTCAGAAATAAAATCTACTTTTTGTTTCAGAGAGAAGATATCATTATTTTGCCAAGGCTAGTCCTAAGCTCCAGAGATCCTCCTGTCTCTGCCTCCCAAGTAACCCAGAACTACAGGTTATGTGCTACGATCCAGCTAAAATCTAGTAATTTTTTAAAATGAAAAATAATCTTAACATTTAAGATTATGAACAAAAAAAACCTTCGTATTTGACTTGGAAATATTTCTCAAAGGCATCAAAGCCATCTCTCTCCTTAAATCACATCTCAGGTGATCAAATTTCAGTAAGGCAATGCTGGAATATTTAATCAAACTATGAAATTTCTTTTCTTCAGTACTGCAGACTGAAGCCAGGGGCTCACACATGCTAGGAAAGCATTGTACTCCTAAGCTGCATTCCCAGGTCCTTTTCCTTGGTTCTTTTTTTTTTTTTTGGAGACTGGGTGTCACTTCTGGGCCAGTTCAGACTGGCCTTAAATTCACTATGTAGACCAGACTAGCCTCAAATTTGTAGCGATCCTCCTGCCTCAGCTTCCCAAGTCCTGAGGTTACAGGCATATAACACCACACCCAGCTTGCTTTGATTTTTGAGACAGAGTTTCACTAAGTTGTCCAGGCTGGCCTCAAATGTGCAAACCTCCTGCCTCAGCCTCCTAAACTACAGGATTGTAAGTGTACATCACCACACTTGACTCTGTCCTTTTGGACTTTAATCACATCTTGCCTAAATACATTGATATCCATGTGACAGTCAAGAAAGTCTCTGGAAATGAAAATAAACTAATTCTAAATTTTAAAATACAAGATCAGTCAGGTGTGGGGCACATGCCTATAATCCTAGCACTCAGGAGGCTAAGGCAGGAGAACTGCTGTGAGTTCAAGACCAGCCTGGACTATATAAGTGAGCTCAAGGCCAGCCTGAACTATACTGAGACCCTGCCTCAAAAAAGACAAAAAAAAAAAAAAAAAAAAAAAAAAAAAAAAAAAAAAAAAAAAAAAGAATACAAGATCAAAGGTAGAGTTTTCGGAAACAATGGATCCAGACACTGACAGAGCACATTCTTGCTTGTATCTTTAGCTTTCTCTCACCCTCCCTCCCTCCTTCTCTGTGTGTGTGTGTGTGTGTGTGTGTGTGTGTGTGTGTGTGTGTAAATCTGAGTTTTATAGGTATTAGGGGGTGCCCTATAACTGGACAGAAAGACTGAAGGAGAAATGCAACTATTTTGGACCACATCCTATAGACGGTAGAGACCATTACAGATTCTGAAGTGTGCAAGCATCTGAGATATATTTTAGGAAGAGCATTCAGACACTGCAATGTGGGATATTTTGGTCTGGGGAAAAACGCACACAACCTCTAGTATATTCTCCCAAACTGTGGGAATCTTTGGTCCTGCTTTTGTCTCTGCCTAGGGATAGCCAAGGAGAAGGCCTACCGTCCCTTAAGATACATCAAGACTTTCATGTCTATTGACTTTCCAAACTGAAAGCAAGCTCTGGTTCTTGTGAAGTTCTGAACACTTTCTCCTCACTTCTTATTCAGTTCCTTTTACATAGAAAAGATCTTCACTAATGTCTTCTGAAAAAGCACAGACACCTGTATCTTTCTATTTCCATCTGTACACAGATGCTCACCCTAGATGTTTAGGGAACACAGGGAGATGAATCAACCTCAGCAACTTCCTGGTGCTCCCCAGGTCAGGGTTACAAGACTGCAAACCCAAACCCTCAGTGCAGAACCAAGTACACATCTCAATTTGCTCTACCTTTAAAGGCTTAAAACTCAGGATTAATGATTTGGGTTAAAGTCACCTTAACAATAATTTAAGAAATAAACATCAGTTGTCAGGCCCCAGTTGCAAAGCACAATGATCAAAAGGAAGGGGATTTTCTTGAAACATATTCTTCACATTTATTAAAATGTATTCTGAAGCCTGTTCTATGAAGGCTTCTGCAAGCCTGCTCCCATAATAAGACTACCTGTTCTCTGTATGCCCAAAATATTCTATACATCTCTTCTGTCTACATTATCTTCTTCATTGTGGAGCTTTTTTTGTTGTTGTTCTGGTTTTTTGTCTTTTGAAACAGGGTCTTACTGCGCAGTTCAGGCTGGTCTTGAACTCACTTTGTAGCCCAGGCTGGCCTCCAACTCACAATGATCGTCTTGCCCCAGTCTCCTCAGTGCTGGGATTATAGGTGTGCACCACCACACCCGGCTGGAGTTCCTCTTTGTAGAAAGGAACTACATATTACTCATCTCAGTATCTCAATAGTCCTTGGCATTTTGCTCCTCATACAGTAGACATTTAATATTTACACATACTACAAGGCCAAATATACATACAACACTATATCAGCAGTTAAACAGTAGGATAATTTTAAAAGATACTTACTCAGACTTCATTTCATCTATATACAACATTAAATCTTTTAGGGAAAGGAACAAGAACAGGGAACAGAGTACTTAGGATCCTCAAAGTTTCCTGAAAATGTACCTGTCCTTGACTAAAAACTGAGAACTCAGATTGTAACTTCTCACCTGCATATAGACAGCTTAGGCTGAGGACCGTCACATCTTGTAGACGAGAGGGATTGAGAGGTTCTAATACAGGTAGAGAAAGGGTATCCAATGCCATAGTTACATCAATCACCAGTGAATGAAAACTAGAACATAATGGAAAAAATCAACAAAAATATCTCCTAGAACCACTTGTTCCTGTAATTTGAAAAAGGAAATCAACAAGTCATAAAAAATAGCCAGTTATTTCTCTTTTGAGATAAAGAACACGCTCCAAGGAGCGCCTTACCCGTTGCGAACAGCAGTGGCATCTGCTACTGTCGCAGGCATGATGAAGAAAGAGTTGGCCAACACTGCATCCTGGAACCGATTGATGTAGCGTAGGAAATACGGCAGATTCAAACATACACGCAGCAGCTTCTCTGAGCCACCTGGACCAGTAAAAAGGTACAACCTCACAAAAAGGCCTTACTGATGCCCGAATCTACTCCATACAGAGAAGCACACTTGAATTTTTATGAGCAAAGAAACCAGCTTTCTCACAGTAACCAGAGTCTTACCAAGCTCTTGAAGACTAGCCACGTTCTGAGCTATGAACACATTCTTGGTTTTGATAGCAGAGGCTTGATCTGTAGATGACTGCTCATCATTTTCTCCTTCCACCTAAGAAACACAGGCTGTCAAGACACTACCACTTCTCACCGCTGGCTGCCCTGCTGTGTAGAATGAAAAGTGACCAAGCAGCTATGTGGCTACTCTCAGACTGCTCAGCTAATGATAGTACAATTCTACATCTATATTGGAGAAAATCCAAGTGGTTCTTTCAAGAGGGAAAAAATATGTAGCTTCAAATAATATAGATTCTATAGCAATATAGAGTGATGTGTTTTACAAAACATTGAACAAGGTATTCATGTTTATTTGCATTGAAAAATGCCTAAAAAATGGTCATCAAAATAGTAATAATAATAATAGACAATAGTTGGGGTGAGTTTTACTGTGTTTTGTATTGTTTTTTCTACTGTAGTCATATATAGTCATGTACAACTTAAAGGAGGGAATACGTTTTAAGAACTGCATCACGAGGCAATTCTGTCATTAGGCAAACACCTCAGAGTATACTTGCACAGGATAAGGTAGCTACGAGATCATCAGATGCCAGAAGTTTGTGGGACAACCACAGTATATGTGCTTCATCCCTGACCAAAACACTGCACGTGGCATGTGACCATCATTTCATATCACACACAAAAAACATGCTGCTTCCTTTTTTGGAATGTTATCATCTTAAACCCCATAGAGACCAGGACATTCGGCTGGAGGAACTTACCAGAGCCTGTGGACTGATGGGTGGTGAAGCTACAGTTCTAGGGTTAAAAACTGAGGTCAGCTGGTTCAAAAAATTCATCTGTACCTCCTTCTGCTTCAGCTCGGGGCTTATGGGTGAGGCCAGCTCTTTCTGGTCTTCCACTGTAAAATAGGAAGGCAATACCTGAAATAAGCAGAATTCCACCAAAAGGCAAAACTGCCATGTGGACACGGCCATGCAACCAGGTCTGCAGAAGGACACGCACCATCTGAAAGTGTCTTCACCGTCTGCGGCAGCTTGGCAGATTTCATCATTGCTGTGAAAGTGATTATTTCAGTTCTATCTAGTCGGCTACAGCCAGTACACAGGCCCTTGATTAGGAGAATCAAGTGTTTCTGAAAAGAAAACAAATTTAAATACATCTTTCAGGAATTCCAACTAGCACAGAAGCAAATGCAGATTCACATAAAAGAACTGTAATGGTAGAAAAAGAAAAGAAATAGCAAAGCAGAGATGGAAAACTGCTGGTCCTTAGCCAGTACCTGATTCTCAGATTTGTTGTATTATTCTCACAGCATTTTTTTGGCAATATGAAATTCCGACTAACTTTTTTAAAAATAGAAGGTCTCACATATAAAACCAGAGTTTTTATGTCTCTCAATAATTCACAAGATAGTGTTAGGGATGTAGCTCGGTAAAGGTCCTGGGTTCAATCCCCACTACCAGAAAAAAAAATTGATTTTTCATAAACTATAGCCACTTTGAGCCTCCATCTCTGCATGGCAATGATCAGCCAGAGTCAGTGATTGGTCTCTTTCATTCAGGCCTTGTCATTCAGCACACTTTACACATATATTGTTACCTGTAAATTACAAATCTGCAATCCCTAAAGACTACAATGGCGCTATGCACCAGATGCTGGCGAACTATGGCCCCAATGTGGTCTACTGCTTATTCTGTAAGTACATTTTAATGGAACACAGCTGGACTCATTCACTCATGTACTGCTTGTGGCTGTGCTCACAGTACAAAGGCAGCGCTGACTGGCTGCAACAGATACCACATGGCCTGCACATGGTGTATCATCAGTTGCAGACGTTCGTCATCCTCCACTCTGTGTAACCCGCTCTCCGTCAATTCTGCTGGTGAGTCATGATCCTACTGCAAAACAAGGGCTAGAAAGGGGCTGCCTGTGACACTCACCTGTGACACAGCACAGGCCTCATCGGGATTTTCCAGACGAAGGAGGGAAAATTCAATTAGGACTTTACAGGCTGCTGCCACCGACTGAAGCTGGTTCCGGGGAACTGAGAAAACAGTAAGCTTTATTTTATCTCAGACTGCTCAGTCTACTATCAATAAACTACACTGATCAAGTACTGAGCTCTACATGTCTAACATTTCTCAGTATTATTCTGTAACCACCATTCAGAACCAACAACTCAAGAAGCAAAGAAAAGCATTTTCACAGTAATATGCATCAACTGCTTAGATTATTTACATTTACTGAAAATTAAAATAACCATAATAGAAAATGAATTATATTGAGTGCCAAGCACTTTGACATTTCATCTTTAGACCCATTCTGTAAGGTATATTTTTATTTTTTTCTCTTACGTTTAACAGATGAGCAAACTTAAGCTCATAGAGTTTAAATCACAAGCCAGTCACACTGGACTCAAATCCTGGAAGTTTGCCTCTGGAGTACACACTCTTGGACATGTGCATGATCGAGATCTCCTTCCCCATGAGTTCTAAGTGACTTTTTTGCCAGGTACTTCCTATACAAATTTTCCTCAGGCTAACAGTAGCTCTTCCAGCAGCTACCAGTCCCTATAATAAACAGCACTTGACAATGAAAGATTACTCAGCAATCTACAGGTTTCTCTCAGTGTACTAGCTTAGTAACTATCCAAATAAATAAATTCTCTAGAACTATTTGAATTAGGATAAAAAATAAACTGAAAATGTAAAAATTCAGAAATAATGTAAAACAGGGTGTGGTCACTTTGAGGATAGGAAAACTTAAGAAATGGGGAACTAAATTTGAAATCTCTTCATATGCTTGAGATCACAAGAGAATTCACATTTTCACCCAAACCGATAAGGAACAAAGCCTTGATTTGTAGCTGTTAAATGCAGAGATCAGTATCTATTACCCCCCAACACACAAAATTAACTCTCGCTTTTTCTTTCGGTCTTTTTGAGAGAGGGTCTCGCTGTGCAGTTCAGGCTGGCCTTGAGCTCACTTTGTAGCACAGGCTGGTCTCGAACCCGCAACAATCCTCCTGCCTCAGCCTCCCAAGTGCTGGGATTACAGGCGTGCGCCACCACACCTGGTGGCAAAATTAACTCTCTAGTGACTGCATGTCTGATATCAATAAGATGCTTCTGATTAAGAGAAGGAGCTAGCCAGACATGGTAGCCCATGCCTGTAACCCCAGGTCACTGAGAGGCAGAGACAGGAGAATAGCAAGTTCTAGAGCAGCATTGGCAACTTACCGAAACCCTGTTTCACAACAGTTTTAAAAAATAGCAATATAGTTCAGCACTCTCTGAATTCCACCCCCAGGACCACAAAGGAGAAAGAGGAAGAAGAAAAGAAGGAAGGTAAAAGAAAGAGAAGTGAGAGAAAGAAGAAGAGAGAGGCGCAGAAATGGCAAAGACGAGGAAGACAAGAAAGACAAGAAAGCAGAGGGCGGGAAAGGACGAGAGAGGAGGAGAAATGAAAGGAAGAAGAGCAGGAGGAAGAAGGCAGCAGCGATGACGATGACCAAGACTGACAAAATGATTACGAAACAGGTGTCCAAGCCCAGCGGCTTCGGAAGCCAGGAACGCGCCTAGGTACAGGAGCCCCAGCACGGCCGGCGCCCATCACCTTTCTTGGGCGAACCGCTTAGGAGCCCTAAAACACAGACTGCATTGACAACTTGTTTGGATGCTCCGACCAGACGATACACAATCTCCCCATTCACAATGACGAGAGCAATACTCACTGAGGCTGCAAACTGTTGTAATATAGTGCGTGGAAAGTGCAACAAAAGATGAGTAGAACGGCTCATACTGCTTCTCGTGGTGCAGGATTTCGGACTCACTGAAAAGAAAATAAGCCAGCCATTACTTATTTACCGCCGCCTACATGCCATACACCTTGACAGACGTTCATTTAATCCTTTCAGCAACTCTGGTAGGTAGTGCGAACATCCCTATATTCCAGATGGGGAGCTGGGATGCAGCTCTGTCGTTGGAGCGTTCCCTCTCTACTCTGTGTAAGGCTCTAGGTACAAACCCTGGTACTGAAAAAATAAAAAGTTGGGAAAATGAAGCCTAGGGTTAAGTAATCTGTTTAAGATAGAAGGCTTAGCGAGCACAGGCTAATAAACAGAAAACATTTTCAAACTCATTTAAAACCAAAATGCAAATAAAAACATAACAGGATACCAATTTGTTCTACAGTACATCACTGACTAAGAGTGATCAAAAAGCTAGTAAGAGCTTTATGAAAAGGGGGTAGATCAGATCACTCAAAATACTATTAGTGAGGTTACAGATCAAAGTAACCCACTTTGGTAGCTAGGCACGGTGGTGCACACCTGCAACCCCAACATGAGGGAGGCTGAGGCAAGAGGACTGCCATGAGTTTGAGGACAGACTGGACTATACAGTGTGTAAGTTCAAGGCCAGGCTGAACTACATCGCAAGACTGTATCAAAAAAAAGTTGTTGTTTTTTTCAAAAAGAGCTACCAATGTTAGCCTAACGTAGAAACTTAATCCCAAACTGACTACCAGAGTACCAGAGCCTTCACCCCAGCCTGGGCACCCTCCCATGTAGGCTAAAGCTAGATCACAAATTTGGTGACATTTGAGTCATGTCTTTCAGCTTTAGCTGAGGAAATGCTGTCTTGAAGATCTGAGCTCATGAGAGCTAATAGCTGCATATATATAAGTCATTTTACCTACCAAATCAGATGCTAACTTACAACCCTTGAAACATGACAGCACAGAGAGGACTCTAAAATGTATCTTATTAAATGGAAAGAACAGAGATAGGGCTAAACAGTTTCCTTACTGAATTAATCCCCAGCTAGCAATGTCAGCCTAGCAAGACAAATGTAAACAGAGTTAGGACTCCATTCACTGCCAGCAAAACTACTCACCTGCCAAATGAACATAGGAGCCAAAAAGACAAGTGAATATTTAGAAGATGCCAATGTGAGCGATGAATCACCTCAAACAACGCTAGAGAGTCTGGCAAAGCAAGTACTTTGCTATTTGTGGATTTATAAGGAAGGATTAAGTGGGTAGGTAGTAAAGATTAGTTCCCTCTTTTAGGATAGCCCCACCAGGAAAAAATATTTATGGAGCACTTATGATACGGAAGGATCTTTCTGCCCATCAAGGGTCGTGCTTCCTTATTTGTCACAACAGATTAAAAACAGAATGCAAAAAGTTTTCAACACTAAGAAGAATTAAAAGTTCCTGATGACCAGCTTGTTTATAAAATTCATATATTCAGGAGAAAAGTCCGTAGGAAATACCTTGCTTCCACCTCACAACCTAGTTTCTCCTTTATTTCTATACTTTCTTGCTCTGAGGTTTCCAGTCTAATTTGATATTTTACTGAGTTATTTTACCTTCCTTGATTTACTTCAAAGGTTTAGAGCTGGTTAGCCCTATTTTTTGCTGATTAATAGTTAGCAAATTCAAAAGAAAAACTACCCACTCAACAGATGAACTTAATCTGTTTCCATGACATATATCAACTTCCTCTTCCCAAAGATGTGTCTTTGCTCTAAGTAATTAAATGAAGAATAAATTAACAAGGCCGGGGATGGTGGCACACGCCTGTAATCCCAGCACACGGAGGGTGAGGCAGGAGGATCCTTGCGAGTTCAAGGCCAGCCTGGGCTACAAAGTGAGCTCAAGGCCAGCCTGAACTGCATAGCGAGACCCAGTCTCAAAAGACAATAATCATAATCATAATCATAAATTAAGGTAATTGCCTGGCTCAGTGTCATCCTATTGTATTTTTTTAATGTGCACATACAAGTGTATACGTGCATACATGTGCACATGCACGCATGCTGGGGGTTGAACATGAATCTCTAAGATCCCAGTGCGATTTAATCAACCTGCCTTCCTTCCCTAGAAACACGTAAATCTTACTCCAACAAGAAAACAGAATTGGCAGAGGAAAATGGAGCCCTCAGCCCCTTCCAAGGGTAGGGCAGATACAGGAAAACCTGAGAAACACAGGTTTTACAAAGACTTGAAGAGCTCGGTGCGGAGGGATGCCTGCAATCCCAGCACCCTGGGAGGCTGAGGCACGAAGGCTGCAAGCTCAAGCCCGGCCTGAGCAAAGGAGCCACTTGGTGGGACAGGGCTGGAGATATATATCTCAGTAAAATCGCCCTGGGTTCAATCTCCAACACGAAAGGGAAAAAAAAGACATGAAGGAGCACCGAGGCAGTCATGGACCTTGTATCTTTCACTCTCACATCTTTTTGCTCAGGCTGGACTCAAACTTGAACTTGCCATTCTCCAGTCTCAGGCTCCTGAGTAGTAAGAGATTGCAGAACGCAAGCCAAGCCCAGCTGCACAGTCATGTCTTGATTTTAAAGAAACAAGTGTGCATGAGTCACCTAACAAAGATGTGCTGTCACACTTCACTAACCCATTTCCCTCCTTCCCCAGGAAACCGAGAGACAGCAAAACATCAGAGTCATCTGAAGAAAAATGGAATAAAGGGCAAGAGGTTAATAGGAAGGAGAAAAGCGAAGAAACTGAAGACGTGCTGCAGGTGGTAGCACACACCTGTAATCCCAGCCCTTGGGAGGCTGAGGCAGGAGGATTGCCATGAGTTTGAGGTCAGCTACAAATGGAGTTCAAGGCCAGCCTGAACTGCGCAGGGAGGCCCTGTCTCAAAAAGGCAAAAAAGAAAGAAAGAAATTCAAAGTACAACATAAGGAAGAAAAATATAGGGACTTAAAATGAAAAGATGTCTTTCTCCTCTGGCTGGTCAAGCTATCTGCCTGAAACACACTCTTTTTTTCCAGTAAACTTTGCAGCAGTAGCACCACTGAGCCTGAAACACTGCTGATAGACATGGAATCTGAGGCTTTTTTACTGCATAGCAAATAAACACAATGCAGAGTACAAAGGAAAACAGCAGATGAGCAACCAGACCAGAAAAATCCAATTTGATGTGTAAGTGAAAAAAGAACTGGCTAGAGTCTAGAAATAGCGAGCTCTTTTTAGGAAGAGATGGATGTGCAAGGAGGGCGGGCATAACAACAGACTAAGGACTCATCTTCATATCCCTCTGAGGTAAAATACTGTAAATCTTTTTCATAAACTTTGAGAACTCTTCAGTCCTGTAAGCCTTTATCGGATTCATGAACTTCTAAGCACAGAATTCATTATATTTGTTTCATGATACCAAACCATAAAATACACAAACATATACAATCGTAGATCTCTCCACATGTACAATATATACATTCTGCTGTTGTTAACCAAAGAACTAGAAAGTTTCCTTTCAGATAATTCTCTCACATTCTTGACAGATCTGTGTTGAATATGACACTAAGACATGGAAACACTGATCAGAACTAATCTCACACGTCTCACAGTTACACTCCTACTTTTGGTGGTGGGTTATTTTTTCTGTAGGTCAATCATCAACTTCTGTCCTATAATATATAAATGGAAAAAGTAACAGCATTACTGCACCTCTTTCTTCCTTTGAAGATCTTCAGGAAATGACTGCAGCACCTAAAGGGGATGTTGTAACACTCTTTCCCTTCCCAAGGAGATGGCTTTGCCCTAAATTCATCAACTATCTGGGAGGTAGAGACTGTCAAAGAGGCTTATGACTAAAGAGGCCACATCAGCCCAGGAAGGACTGAATGAGGAAATGGGACTTTCTTCTTTTTTAAATCTATAAAGATTCAATCAAATTATCTAATGATAACTATGTTCACCAGCATATCTTGCAGCGTTAAGAAAGAAATCTCCATACTTTAACACAGAAGGCTACATCTAGCAATTACTGTACATTAATTAACTCCATGGATGGCATATGCTCCACTGAACAAGTTCTAACACCATTTCTGGTCTGGAAGATAAGCGTGGTTAAAAGATTTTAAGTTTTTACTAGTAAAAGACTTGCTATAGGGCTGGAGGTACAGCTCAGTGGGCTAAGTGCTTGCCGCTAAGCACTAGGGCCCTGAGTTTGATCCCCCGTCCCGCGGAAAAAAAAAAAAAGACTTGCTATAGACAATAAAAATGACAATAAAGCTAAGTGTGGGTGCGCACAGGTAAGCCCAGCTGCTAGGGAGGAGGCAGGAACACTGAGGTCAGCCCAGGCAACTCCCTGAGGCAACACACCTAGACCCCCTCTGAAAATAAAAGGAAATCAAAGGGAGCAAAGGTGTGTCTAGAGATGTAACTCAGTGGGCTGGGGATATAGCTCAGTGGAATAAGCGCTTGCGTAGCAAGCGCAGGGTCCTGAATCCGATCCCCAGTATCGCAAAAAAAAAAAAAAAGAGAGAGAGATGTAACTCAGTAGTAGAGCACTTGCCCAGCTTGTGCAAATCCTCAATCCCCAGTATTGCAAAAAGGAGAAGGAAGGAATGAACAGCAAAAGGAAGAGAGGGAAGCGAAGAAATAGGTAAGCAGGTGAACTGTCCTTTAAATGAATTCAGGTACTTTTCTTTTAAAACATACTCTGGAGAGTACATTTCACAATTTACCCAGGATGATCTATTTCTTATTTCACAGTTTGGTCACCAAGTTAAAATTATCAAATAAAATCTGAACGTAAGAAATTTTAATCTATTTTTCTTCAACAAAAGGTCAGTTTCAGCTATAAAAACATAAAAGCACAGAGACAGGAAGTAGAATGGTGGAGTACTGAGGGCTCTCTTAAAGTGTCACGACACCCGATAGTCACAAGAGAGGAATCCAAGGGATGAGCAGGCTGCCAAACAGAAAAAGATGGCACAGGGGACGCGGACATCCAAAGGGGAAGCAGAGAAGAGCAGACTGTAGTAGAAAAGCAGAAGGTCCCCGGAGACAGGGCCCAACGACAGGGAGAAACAAGGGAGCTGCAGAGGACGGGAGCGGCAACTACACAGGTGAAGTCGGAGCTCGAGGATCTAAACCTGTGATTAGTTAGAGAATAAGTCTCACCTCAGCACCGACAGTGCCAGCTTTATACTCTGTGGCCGTGACTCACGATGAAAGACGTATTTCCAGAGCTCTGAGACCCTTGCTTCACTTTTGCGTGAGGCAAATACATTTTTGGGAAACTGACAGCAACGTATAACTCTAAAGCAGTGGGTCGGCAAACTATGACCTGCAGGACAAATCCAGCTGGTCACCTAGCTTTGTACATCAGTGGCTAAGAATGGTTTTTAAATTTTATGAAAGCATTACATGAAATTCAAATTTCAGCATCCATATTTAAGATTAGAACATAGCTGGGTGTCATCCATTTTACAGTATTGTGCCTGGCTGCTTTCAGGCTGCAGACGCAGAGCTGACCAGTCCACACAGACAGCAGCATCCGCAATTATTTACTATCTCACCCTTTACACAAAGTCTGTTGGCCCGTGCTGTACACTAAACTGAACACTTGCTATGTTTAACTGTCTTCCTCTGTTAAGAACCGGTAAGCTAGATGTTTCTTCTAGAAATGTTTCATACAATCATACTCTCCTTAGAGCCTGAAGAGGACACATAACAGGCTTTCAGAGGTAAGTGAGCCACAGAAACCAGAACAAGAGCCTTCGAAGCTCTTCTAATAAAACTGTTACTAAACACCCATTGGTTTGAATCGTTTTTCTAAATCATAAATAGAGGTCTATTACTGTCTACAAGCACAAGCTACTCCTGGTTATCTGAACGAACGGGGAGGGGTTGTGACAGAAGTCAGCCCTGGAAAACTTCAAACCCAGTGTAATGTGTTTCACTTTGGCTCCTTCAAAGAGCTGGGTGGGGTGGCTTAACTATTACAGTTTAAAAGGTATGGCTCCAATGTAGCTCAGGGTAGAGGCCCTGGGTTCAGTCCGCAGAATCAATCTCTCCCCCGCCCCTTCTCTCTCCCCCCTTTCTCTCCCTCCGCCCCCACACACAAGGTCTGGGAATACAGGATGAATAGGAAAGTGTGGACAAATGATTTTATGGCCTTGCCAGTTCATATGCACAAAAATGAAGAAAATATTGTAAACAGAGTGGCACACTGCTGATTGTAAGTAATACTGTGAGTACTGTTCAGGAAAAACACCCCTATACCAGTAAAGGTGAACCTTTCAGAGCTTTCGGTGGTAACACGCAGCAAGCTGCCACAAGCATGCCTAAGTTCACCACCACTGCAGTATACCGAATGTTTCAGACAGGAAAAAAGACAGGCTTCATAATTTGAGAGTAGTCTCTCTGATCCTTGTTTACATCTTCAGAACATTCTTAGCTTAGTAGTTAGGTAGGAAAATCCATCTGTTAACTCTAAAGTTACTAAACTTGAACATTATATTACTATAATTTGTTTAAAATTCAGCATCCAAAGCACCCCAAGCCTAAGAACAATAAGCACTGTAATAGATACTGTGTTAAACCACGGGCCTCCCTTGAGTAACAACAGAAATGTCTAACCTTCTAGATAACATTTAGATCTATTGGGCAGAAACTATAATGACCCAGTTAGCAAACTGCAGTGAGTTTCTGAAGCAAGGCTGGCTAGAAAAATGAAAGTGAGACCGGCTTTAAAAGTGAAAGCCGGGGATATAGCTCAGTGGTGCAGCGCCTGCCTGGCAAGGGGAGGTCCTGAGTTCGATTCCCCATACCAAAAAAAAAAAAAAAAAGTTCAAGTCTACCATCAAATTAATGAAAGACTGCCCTAAACACAGTAGTGTAGTAGTCAGAAGGTAGACGCTGAGATCACGACCTTCCCGGGAACAAGAATCTGTGCGAAAAGGCACAAACATGTAACAGTAAGCCAACAGAAAGACTGTAAACGATGAAGATATTTTATTGCGAGAGGGAAAACACATTCCTTCTCTGGAAGAAAAATGATTTTTCAGATTCACATACGGAAATGTTTTAACCAAGACCGTTACAGTAGAAATATACAAGGAGTGCAAAGTAAAAAGTCAAGAGTGGTAACTAGTGCCTTTAATCCCAGAAACTGCACGTGCCTCGGGTGATTACAGCACGACGAAAAGACCGTTATTAAATTATGCGATAGGTCTCGGATTTAAACCCTCGGCTCCGCTCCGACCAGGCTAGGGAGATGAGGACGACTGAGAAATGCAAACTCATCCATGCCTTGACCTTAACACAGCGGGCAGCCCTGGGGACGTTCTCCCGGCGCGGAGGATCTCAAAGTCACTCTTAGATGTGTCCGGCCACGCCCTCCCACAAGGGCGGCCTCAAAAGTTTTGCTCTGGAGGGGAAATTGAGGCACAGGTGACTTACACTGCTGGCGGAAGGAACCCCAGACAAGCCCTCGTCTCCCACGGCCGGGAGCCCCGAAGCCCTGGCTGGAGTGGGGATCCCCGAGCGGCAGAAGGCAGCCCGGGAAGTGGGTCTAGATCTGCTTGAGTCCCCTCCCCCCCTGCGCCGCCCAGCCGGGGCCGCCGCCCGGTACCTCTCGATGACTGAGGCCACCAGCTGCGGCAACTCCTTCATCTCGAAGGCGGAGTAAGACGCGGACAGCAGGGGCCGCACCGCCACCTCCCAGCCCGGGGTCGTGTCTGTCCCCGTTGCCGGGGCCCCGGGCGCTGGCGCTGATGCCGCCGCTGCCTCTTCGCCGCCGCTCGTCGCCATCTTCGTCTTACTACTGCGGCTCCCTCCGGGGGCTTGCCACCGGCCCAGCGCCGCCTCCCGGGAGGGGGCGGAAGTGACGCAGCTGATGCGTCAGACTGCGCGCCATGGTTGACTGTCAAAAAGAGCGACACTCGGAGAGTCCTCCCGGTTCTCACAGGTGAGCGACTCAGCGTCCGGAAGGGTCGGAGGCGCTGCGCCTGCGCAGAGCCTACTGCTGGGGTTGGGGCCGGGAGCGCGTCAACCTCTGCACCTGCGCGCGCGCAGTAGTTCCTGCTGCATAAAGCAAAGTGGCTTCTGGGCTCGCGGGGAAGGTGAGTTTAGAACTTAAATTTAGGAGATGACGTGCCTGACAGCAGTATAGACTATTCGCAAAAATGACTCCAGTCCGGGACAGCTAAGGACCGGAAGAGGGGGCCAAAGTGTAACACTGTCACCCGCTTTCCACGCCCGAAGTACTTCGTACTATATACTCCAGCACTCCACAGTTTGCAAAGCTTTGTCCTCACACCACCTGGCGCAATTATTTCAATCACTCATCTTTATTCTTCTCGCTCTCAAGCCCTTCGTATGCTTGGGTTTCCCTCAGTAATAATCCTACCATCTCTTACTTGCATCGCTGCTTGCAGTATTTCTGGTCGCGGATTTGGAGAAGGCGCTCTACCTACCTGATTGGCCTTAGTCTTTATACTGGAAAAAGAACCATCTCAGTATCGTGGATCAGAAATTTATATAAGGCCTAGTACCAGTGGCAAACAAGCCTCTTGGTTAGAGGTCAATGGGTCCGTCTCTATTGGCATCATGTGTGTGTGTGTGTGTGTGTGTGTGTGAGAGAGAGAGAGAAAGAGACAGAGAGAGACAGAGACAGAGACGGGATTGAACCCAGGCTTTGTACTAGACTACATCCGCACCCCACGTTTTAATTTTTTATTTTGCAACAGGGCTTCACTGAATTGCCCAAACTGTGCTCTAACATGAGATCCTCCTGCTTCAGCCTCTCAGAGTCCTGAAATTACAGTCAAGCCCTACTTCTTTTGCTATTCTCATACTCTTAACTCCTATTGAGGCAGATGTGTACACATCCTTCATGTTTCATTTCCACTGGAAAGGTGGCCCAAATAAGAGACTTTGCTAAGACAGTGTTTGACTGATCTCATAAAGATCTCCAAGGGAATAACTCAGGAGCTTTAACCTTGTGAGATTCATACTGCTGATATGGGAACTCTCCATGATACATCAAGGGATAAAATCAAGTTCCAGAACCCTATGTGGTCAAAAGAGACAGATAACACGTTCAGGGATGGTCTCTGGGAAGCAGGGCAGGAAGTAGCTTTTGAAGACAGACTTTTTTTAAATTTTTTTTTGGTACTGGGGATTGAACTCAGGACCTTGTGCTTGCCAACCAGGCACTTATGCCACTGAGCTATATCAACAGCTTGGGAAGTAGCTTTTGAAGGGGAAATTCACCTTGATTTTTTGGCATTGTTTACAAGTTTTTGGGTTGGGGATATAGCTCAAGAGGCACAAGCTCCTGCATGGTGAGTGCAAGGTCCTGAGTTCGATTTCCGGTACAAAAAAAAAAACTACAATTCTTTTTAAAGGAGCCCTACAACAACCCTAAACACACCTTGGTAACTCCATCGTGATTTTTGAATGCTGCTTGGCTCTTTTGTCACTTATGCTGGCCTTACTTGAGTTTTGGAAATGGACACTGCAAACATTTTTAATGAGAGATAGCCTGCCATTCAGCCACGAAGATGAGAATTATCTGGCAACTTTTGGTTATGCTTTGCCTCCACATAGCCAATAATGAGCTCTATCTGCCGGGCACTCAGCCTTCCTGTCATCTCTTTTGATCCTGGCTCTAGTTCAGGGGTTAACAAACAAAGCCCCAGCTTATAAGTGGTAAAATCATGTCAGGCTGACACCGAACACCACACACTTAACCACTTTTCTGCACTGACTTCTCCAGCTGATTCAAGGAGAGCGGTTTCTAGTTAGCAGACTAATACTTAAAAACTAAAGGAATTCACCACCACCACCACCCCCACCCCGTGCTGAGGATTGATCCCAGGATTTTACTCTTCCTTAGAATCTGCTTTACCGCTGAGCTACACCGCCAGCCCCTAAAGGAATTCCTTTTAAATTTTCATTATTAAACAAAACAGGAAAACATATACCCCTCTTTCATACCTGTACTTAGGATATTTGGAGTGAACACTTGGTACTTTGCTCTTTATCTTCCTGATTGAGTCCTACTTTGGGACCTGTGTGTGTTGAAGCTGCTCATCACCCTGCCCCTTACCAAAGGGGAAGTTCCATCTTCCTACAAGTGGGGCTGGCCTTTGGAGTTTTAAGAAAGTGCTAGCATCCCTTGTCACCACTAATTGCTACTTCCTGAGGAAATGCGCAGTACTGTGCAGCTCAGACATGCTCCACAGAGCTAACTCTTGACGCGGAGGCAAGAGGCAGAACATAAGTTAGCTTCTTTTCATGCATGTTAAGATGCTTGTCTGTCCTTCCCTACTGCCTCTGAGGACCAGGAAGGCTCTGGGAATCATAGCCTGTTAGCAGCCAGTAACATGCTAATGTTGACATGAATACAAATGTCGGGGTACTCTTGACACCTCCTGGTGTTAACATTAAGAGCCTGATCAGAGGAAAGGGTTCACAGCCTCTCCTTTGGGAATCTGGTCCCATCACTCTTCCTTGCTAACAATACCTGAAGAAAAATGAGAAGATTTGGAATTAGGCTTTCAGGGCAGCTGCCTTCTCTTGATTGTTTTTTTGTTTCTTTTTTTGTTTTTTTTTTTTTTGCGGTACTGGGGATCAAACTCAGGACCCTGCGCTTGCTAGGCAAGCGCTTATTCCACTGAGCTATATCCCCAGCCCCTTCTCTTGAGAAAGTTTGGGAACTCAGAATCTCATCATTTTCCTCACTGGCACTTGCTCTGTTTGTTGACTGCCGTTAAGTTTTCTCACTAATAATGCTATGCCTCTGACTTTTTTCAGATTGCACAAATGTTTCATGGAAAAAAACAATACATCTACATCTGCATCCTTCTTGAGGGGTTTTCAAAATGTAGCAGAATACTTCACTTTCCCAAACACACTGACTGAATTCTTGTGAGGAGTAAGGAGGAGAATCTGACTGAATATGGGGAAATAAAGACTTTGGCACAAACTGAAGCACATCTTTCTGGCTGGCTCTTGGGGCTCTAAGGCCATTTTGCCTATGTCCACGATGCCATTCCAGGAACAGAGAAGCAGTACATCCACAGCAGGCAGCTGCCACCTGCTCCATCCTTCCGTGACAACCATGATGGAGTCAGTATGTTATGGCCATGTGAGCGCTGGCTTCGCATGGATTACCACCACCATGCTGGTCTCTGAGATCCAGCAAACACAACAGCCAGCCTCCTGATGCACTACTGTGATAATGCATTTCTGTTTGTGTGCTGTAAGTAAGTGTTAGGAAATAGGAAAGAATATCTTTTTTGTGCGTGTGTGGTACCGAGAACTGAACTCATGACCTCACACTTGCCAGGTAGATGCTGCACCACTGAGGAAAGAATATCTTTATTTAGGTACTGGAGAAGTAAAAATTTATTAAGATTATGGTGTTTGGGTCCATTTTGCTTGGGCTTAAATTCCAGCTCCAGTAATTCGTAGTATGTCAGTTTGAGCACCTGATTGCACCTCTCTGTCCCTTCCTTCCCACATTTATAAAATGAAGGAATGGAAATTTTTTGAGGGTAAACTAACTGCATAGATGTACAGTGCCTAGAACAATACCTGGCTTATTGTCATTACAGAGTAAGTTAGCCGCTATCAACATGTCAAAGGCATTGTAGATTATATTCTCCTTGCATTTCTGAAGTAATCCTGATTTTGTCATTACGTATTTTTAAATGTACTACTGGAACGTTCATGAAAACATGGTAACGTTAATAAAATATTCTATGAAATATTTTTTAAATTTTTTCAACTTATTTTTAAAATACAGAACTAAGTAACAAAAATTGAAGCAGTTTGATTCACACAACGTGCCAATATTTATTTCATCATTGAAATGAAAGAAACTATAGTTGTAATGTTTCACTTTACACTTAACAAAGAAAAAAAATGCACCCAATGTTGTCTGTCTCTTATTTAATTACAGGAGAACAACAGTTAATTTTTTAATACAAGCTAGGTCTTACAAAGAAGTATTTTCACATTGGGGTGTAGTTCAGTGGTGCACATTATGCCCTAATCCCAAACACCCAAAATGAAAAATGTTTCCCAAAACCTATTTGAGCTTATACATCTAAGTAATGAAAGTTCTTTTTGCTTATATATACACAATACCAAAGTGATGTCTTTCCCTTCTGGAATAGAAATTAAGGGCCGGGGATATAGCTCAGCAGCACAGCGCCTGCCTAGCAAGCACGAGGTTGTGAGTTTGAGTCCTGGTACCAAAAAACCCAAAATGTTCTTCTAGAATAGAAATTATGATGCTATGTAGCTTATTTCCCATAATTGATGCCAGTATGTATAATTAATAAGGTCCAAATAAAATTTTCTAATTTTAACCACTTAACAGTTGACCCCAAGGATCACTTGAGCAGCGCATTTGTTTACATACTGATCCTAAGTCTCCCAGGGGCAGGTGTCATTTCAACCAGTCAATTCTTGTTTGGACAAGATACACTCCTACAACTGTTTATTTGTTTTATATCAACTACTTCTTTATTTAGAATTTTGTGTTTGCTTTTGATGTTTGTTTCCATTAAATCTAGTACATTCTGGTTCTGTTTGTTTTCTTTTACTAATTCATGTTTATTTTGTGAAAAATAACCCATACTTTTTTGCCACAACCTATAAAAACCCTTATAAGTACATTAGATATATTTTTGTTACTTTTATTCTTTAACAATAAGATGCACATTGGGCTGGGAATATAGCTCAGTGGAATAAGCTCCTGTCTAGCAGGCGCAGGGTCCTGAGTTCAATCCCCAGTACCGCCAAAGAAATAATATGCACATTATATTGTCTTGGGATAAATCAACTTTTTTTCTGCATTTTAGTTACCATCTAAAATGTTTGAATGAGGAACTTCCGGGAAGATGGCGACCGGGTAGGCAGCAGAGAGAGAACCTCCCAGAGGATTGCCACCCAGACAATGGAATATAGCAATATGAAGACAGAAAGGTGAGAGGTGTGTACCCTGAACCCAAGAAGGATCTGAAATGGGGACTGAAGCCCTCGGAAAGACCAAGCAAAACCTCTCCTGGAGGAAAGGATCGGAGGGCAGCCGCAGCACAGTCGGAGGGAGAAGAGACGGAGAAAGAGGAAGCCACTGCTTCAAACACACTCTTGGCCCAAGCCCTCGTTCCAGTGATTGCAGCTGCGGCTTCGGAGACCCACGCTCATGGAAGCCTCCCGACTCGGCCGAGGGAGAGCGGAGTTCCAAGAGCTGGTTCAGAACTGGAGAGGAGAGGGCGCAGCCAGAAAAAGAGGCAATGGTGGTTGGGAACTGTGGTCAAATCCAGTGTGAGAATGAGAGGTTGCAACAGCCACTGAAGCGGAGTCCCCACCCTGCAGCAACCTTCCTAATAAGCACCTGGAGGCAAGGTGGAGCCAGAGCAGCCAGTACACAGCCCACCACACCCAGCTCTATGCCTGCCTCGAGGCTGTGGCCTCCTGCCTCTCCACTGTGTGGGCGGCTGCCAGTGGGGAGCGGTGGGGTGCATTGGCAGCGACATCGGAGCCACAGCAACTCCCAGGGATCCAGCCAAGGAACAAACGGGAACTGGAGCACAACAGCAAGAGAGAGCTGCAGATGGAGGTGGCTCACACGGCCCCACGCCCTTCTCACTCCAGCATCAAGCAGAAAGCATGAACTGAGTTACTGGGCTTCAGCTCCCGCCCTGAACGCCCTCTGTGAGCACCTTGAGCCTCGGTGGCCTGCGCAATCACCACCTGTTCCTGACAGCAATGGGACGAGTCCACAGGCTTCAGGACTCACCCCAAACTACTAATACGAGCAACAAGAGTGTCTCCCTACAGCTTGCATATATGAACCTTATATGAACCCATGGCGGCCGGTAGGCAGCGGAGAGAGAACCTCCTGGAGGAATGCCACTCAGACATAGGAATATAGCAACATGTGAAGGACAGAAAGGAAAGAGGTGGACATCCTGACCTCGAGAAGGATCTGAAATGGGAACTGAAACCCTCCGAAAGACTAAGCAAAACCTCCTCTGTAGGAGGGGATCGGAGATCTGCCATGGCGCAGTCGGAGGGAGACGAGACGGAGAGGGAGGAGGTCTCCGCTCCGAGCACACCCTTGGCCCACACCCTCCTTTCGGTATTCGCAGCTTCAGCTTCGGAGACCCATTGCCCAGCTACAAGGGGTGGGGAACGGTAATGCTGGAGATGAGGAGGAGGTGGGAGGAGAAGAAAGGGCCTCTGGCATCAAGGCAACGGGACAGAGCCAAAAGGGTCACAGAGGGCGCCCCGATGGGGGCGCGTGCCCCGCGGCTGCTCCGCTGAGGGCCCCGCTCAGGGCACCTCTCGGACTGGACCCGCCCCCACCCATAGCACGGCGACAGTGTGGAGCCGGGCGGTCCGCTGTGAGCATATGTGCTTTCCCACCTCCGACCATGGCAGTTTGTATACACCCATGTATGTTATAGTATAGTCTGAGGCAGCTATATCTCTTCTCAAGGTGAGAGTCCAAGGATATAGATTAACCCAGGAGTACAGTTATTATCACAGGGAAGAGGACTGATTGAGTGGTAGGGCAACGGAGATGAGGGAGGAGAAAAACTGAATGATCAAAAGGGCCATCATCTGTGTAACTGAGTAACAAAGGTGAAGGTAACATTATGTAGGACAGCATCCAGAGCTAATGCCCTTCTGTGTTCTCTATAATTCTGTATTTCCTCAGTCGTTTTTGTATTAACAGACGTGAAGATAACGTTATATTATACAGCATCCAGTGCAAATTCCCTACTATCTTCTCTATCATTTGGTATTTCCTTTAATGTTTTTGTATTAACTAATGTGAAGATAACTATGTAATACAACATCCAGTGCTAATTCCTACTATATTCTGTATAACTTTGTATTTTCTGTATTGTTTATGGCTTTTCTGGTTCATATGTCTCCTTCTTTTGTCTTTAAAATAAAATGTTTGAATGAGAAGATAATACAAGGAATTGATTAGTGAAATCAGGAAGTGACAGCGAACCTGAAAATGATTTTTCAGAATTACCAGATGATGATTTTCATTCTGAGCCCAAAGGTTTCACACCACTCAGGGAATCTGTTGAGGTGCATTTGGAAAATCCAATGCCTCTTCCCCCTAGGTTTCTACTCACCAGTACACCTGGTGTAAATTTGTTGTTTAGACAGGATACAGAGCCAGATATTTTACATTACTTTGAATACTTCTAGAATTGTGAAAGAATGGATTTGATTACAACAGAAACTAACAGATACACAGATAAATCAAAGCCTTCTGGAATTTCAAGGAAATTTTCACACTGGAAGGACTGGAAACCAATAGATAACACAGAAATGTTTATTTATTTTTTCTCCCCATGTTCTTCAAGGAATTACACATAAACCACCATGTGAGTGGTATTGGTCTAAGACTACACTGAAACACCTTTTCTTCAGTAAAGTGATGTCATACACGTTTCACTTTATTGAAACGTTATATTCATTTTGTAAATAATTCTACTTGATGCTACTGCTCACCTGAATCCTAAACTAAGTAAGTGATGGCCAAATGTTGAACATCTCAATAAAAAGCTTTTCTACTGCACTTACCCTTGAGATACCACAATTGACGAAAAGTCTAATGCTATATAGGGGTCGACTGGGATGGGTTCAGTTTCTGCCCCTAAAAGAGCTAGCTTTGGTATCAAATCTTACATGCTTTGTCAGTCCAAATCTAGGGTATATATGGCCTTTCATAATTCATGCTGGGAAGGGCAGAGTACTTGATAACAACTATAAAGACAGTTCCATGGATTTACAAATTGTTCTGACTGATGAAACCACTTTTGAACATGAGATACTGTCTTACTACAATTTTTATACTTCTCCAAAACTCAGTGATACTCTTTTACAATACAAAACACACATTTGGGACACTGACGTTGAATAGGAATGCAGTACCAAAAAAATCTATAAAAGAAAAAACTGAAAAGGGGAGAAATGTTAGCATATCAGAGAAGAAAAGCCTATGTTAGGGAATGGAAGACAAAAAAGATGTCGTCTTATGTCAACTACTTGTAACACAGAAAGGGTAGTATGTACCTGAAAGAAATGAAACAAGGCTGGGGATATAGCTCAGTTGAATAAGCGCTTGCCTGGCAAGTGCAAGGTCCTGAGTTCAATCCCCGGTACCACAAAAAAAAAAAAAAAAAAATTCACTTGTAAAAGAAATGAAACAAAAAATTCCCATAGTGGTCAATGATTATAATTCTATGAGTGATGCTGACCTACAATCAAAGTGCTAGGGGAAAAAGTATAAAATACTTACATACCTTCTGGATCAAACAACATGGAACTCATTTGTTATTTATTCAAAACAAGGAGGTTCAAAAAGTCATTTAAAATTTAGATTATGTCTAATCAATCAAATAATTGAAAAATACAGGATAGCAAAACACCAACCAGGACGTGTGTTATTGGGGTCTTCACCATTACAATTAGTGGGTGGACATTTTATTGAAACTACCCCACCCGCAGAAAAGAAAAGGCCAACACGAGAGTGAAAAGTGTGTTGTTCAAAGACAATACAAAAAGAATTCAGAAAGACACTAGACACTACTGTCTAGATTGTAATGTTATATTGTGTATTGAATGTTTTCATGTATACCACACACAGAAAAATTATTGAATAAATCTGATAAAATTTCTTTTTTATAATTACTGTTGTGTTATAAAAATTAACCAAAAAATTACTCAATTTTCAGTCATCATGTATTTAAATCATTGGACTGGTAAGTGCTTAAATCTACAATAAGAACATGCTACTTATAATCAAGGAAATAAAAAGGTGTTAAAGAGACAAAGTCTCACTGTATAGCCCAGGCTAGCCTCAAATTTATAAGCCTCCTGCCTCAGCCTCCTGAGTGCTGGGATTATAAGTATGCAGCACCTTGCCCAGCACAAAAATATTTTTCAGAGTAACAGAAAAGAGTTGTCACAGATTTCTCTCAGACAGATTTTTCT
This sequence comes from Dinomys branickii, assembly GCA_004027595.1. Lineage (NCBI taxonomy): Eukaryota > Metazoa > Chordata > Mammalia > Rodentia > Dinomyidae > Dinomys > Dinomys branickii. The sequence continues at coordinate 214,251 of PVLD010000664.1, forward strand.
GACACTACGAACAGGGGGCAGTTTCTCCCACTGGTCCTGTAGGTGCCTTGATAAGACAATTCACTGACAGCATCCCTAAAATAAAACAGCACCAATGACATCCATCCCTGAGGATAAGCTGGTGACACAGTTCTTCCTCTTCACCCTGGGTGGACAGCTAGCTCCCTGCTGGTCTGCCTTAATCTAGGGATCAATTTTAAAGCAGTGTGAAGAAAAGGGGGGTTTTATATATATAGTCAATGTCATCTATGTTTGTTTCCCTAAGAGCTTTTTTTTGTTTAATTCTTCTGTTTCATTATTGTTGTTAATCTCTTATTAGGTGCATTTTTTTTGTAATAAGATACTGAGATCTACAAGTTTTACTTTTTGTTTTTGCCCAGTATTGGGTTTGAACCCAGACAGAAACAAGCTACATGCCCACCCCTTTTTTGAGATAGCATCTAGCTAACTTGCTCAGGTTGGCCTTGAACTTGTGCTGCTGCCTCAGACTCCCAAGTACAGTAGAAGTGATGGCAGGTACAAATGACCATACCCCTCCTGAGATCTACATTAAGCACCACCAACTGGGTGTGGCAGTGAACACCTGCCCTCCTGGCACTGTGGGAGGCTAAGGCAGGAGCACTGTGAGTTCAAGCCCAACCCTGGCAACTTAGTTAACTTGGCAAGACTATATCAAAACAAAAAAATTTGAAGGGCTGGGGATACAGCTCAATGCAAAGACCCTGGGTTCAATTCCCATTGGAAAAAAAAGAGCCCAGCTATATAACCTAGCAATATTTAAAGCAGAGGATACATGTTCTCATGCAAAAGACCAAGACTGACAGGGTTTATGGCTTAACAGAACCAAAGGAGTGGCTTCAAGAAGTTTCACACCTGCTCCAGAGCAGACAAGAGGGTACACAAGGCCCAGAATTCTATTTCACACAAGGCTGTGATATTTAAGCTGGACTGTCAACTTGAATGACTTGGGAGCTGCCGAAGGATTAAATGGAGCACACTTCCAGGTGTGCTGGGGGGGGGGGCGCGGTCACAGAGGTCATCCTCCAGATCCACGTTTCCCCACATCTGCCTCTTTGGCACTGTTCCCCTCTTGTTTCTCAGCCCCCAGGAAGGGAGCCACTTTGCTTGGAGGTTCCCTTCCGCCATGACGTCCCTATGCTGGAGGGGCCAGCCAATCACAGACTCGGTCCCTGGAAACAAGGAGCCAATTTAAACCTCTTTGAAACTGTGGGCATCAGCTATTGTGTCCCAGCAACAGGAAAGATGACCAGTACAAAGGCAAGATAAGTCACAATTTAGAACTGTAGGCTCTAAACAAAATGAATATTGGAGCTTTAACCAAAATGGGCTGGGTTTCAGAAAAGTTTAATTTTGGTAGCTGTTAATTACACGGTCAGTTTAGTAGTGTCATCCCTAATGTACAGCAGTAAACCGCATGACCTGCATGTAAGTTTTCTCACTTTTCTTATTCAAGGTGGAGAGCAGATATCAACTGCTTCCAAAATCGGTATTAAATCAGTAAGCTACCATCTTAATTGCGAGAAGTAGGTACACATAAAACTCATTCAATTTTTAAATTACCAATTCTGAATCTTTTGTCATGATGTTTATTTTGATAATGGGGATTGAACACTAAGTCTTCACACAGAGCTACATCCCAGCCTTCTGGCTGGAATTCTGCATTTAATTCATGCCATTCCTCAATAACCGATTCCTATCACAAGTCAAAGACCAAGAGAAGAAAAGCCACAAACCACTTTACACTACTTCCAACAGGGACTGAGATCACAAAGTAGTACTAGCTGCAAAATTTTATGTCAAAAGACAGCATGGTGATCAAACTAACTTTAAAAACTGGCCTAGAAAATACTGAGGAATCACTGGTAAATGGAGTATTCTAAGGGGCCATCAAATTAACCTAATTAATGAGAGGGCTCAAGGGATATGCGCTAAAAGACAAAGCAAATGGATTGGAAAACAGGAAACGTGGTCTCCAAAGCCAGAGGAGGCGCCATGAAAGCTCAGTGGTGGAGCCCTTGCCTATATGCATGAGGCCCTGGGTTCAATCCCCAATACGGACAAGAAAAACTCCCCGCAGAGGCTGGGCATAGCTGGTCAGAACCAAATTCTGCTTCAAGCTTAAAGAAGGCCAAGACCTAAGACTTGGCATTTGCTTTTTTAAGCATCTGCTTTGATGTAATGTGCCGTAAAATGGTAGTGATTAAAGCCAAAATACAAGGAATTTCATGAAAGGGCAAGTAACTTCTCTCCCATTAGCTGCTTCTTTGAGATCCTGGCACACAGGTAAGCGAAAACTGTAACCTTGCGAATTGGGCTGTGCAAGTAGAACAGGTAGGAAGATAATAGCCGGTGATGTAAAACTCCAGCCAGGCTCTCTCAAAACTAGGGCAAATTTTTTTAACTTATACTTCCTCCCTTCTCCCGGATCACAATAATACGAAGTATGCTTTGCATCAAGACAGATGCCTGCTTTTTTCCTGGAGATACTTAGATGTTCATTCCTTTATATATCATGTTACAATTTTATTTCTAAAATAAAATGACTCAGTTTTCTTCCTTCCGTGCCATAACCTACATAATCAGCATATGACCACAGAAAGATGAAAAACTTCTGTTTTTAAATAATCTAAACCAACTCATAGAGTCAGTTGGCACATCTCCTTACTAAATGCATGCCATTTCTGCACTGTTTTTCTCCTACTATGAAAGTGGACTTGAAGTGATCTTCCTGAGACACAAAAAGGATTACACCACAATCGTTCATCTTTTGCTTTATTCTGCTGCAAGGTACCTCTCACCACAAGACAAGGTTGACAGCGAAGTTCTATGATTCCCAAATCCATGAACAAGGAAAAACTTTTGAGGGGTCCTTTTAATTTGTAGCAAAGACCCGGCATCCCAGCCAATCCACCATGCAACATCCACAAGAGGCCAGTTCCCTACCTACCCATTTTTTTCCTCTAGTTTAAAGCTTCCAAGATTAGATCCAGGGCTGGGGATGGAGCTCGCTGGTAGGGTGTTTGCCTAGCATGTGTGATGCCCTGGGTTTAATCCCTAGCACCACATTCAAAAAAGATGAGTAAGCCTTAAACCTGCCCCTTTTAAAAGAAATACGACATATTTACATCTAAAACTAGCTGGGAATATAGCTCAGTGGTAGAGCATTATGAGGCTGTGGATTGACCCCCCACACACACACACAACTAAAAATAAATATGGCCCTCAAACAACAGCATCTTTCTCTGGGTTTTAAGATGACTAGGCCAGCCTGTGGGAAAAATGAGAGTGAAATCTCTTCAGATTGAGACAACTCAGTAGCTCTAAAAAAGCCTTTGTTCTGACACATCTTAGGAGAAACGCATAGGTGATGACCAACAAACCAAGATGCTACATGAACTTCACTTTGATAAACTGAGAAGGCCGCATGGCTCAACCTTATGAGAGCACGAGGGCAAGGGGTAGAGGCGCACATCTGTAATCCCAGTACTCAGGAGGCTGAGGCAAGAGGGTCATGGTGAGTTCAGAGCCAGCCTGGGCTCCAGAGTGAGTTCAAGGCCAGCAGGAACTACATATCAAGACCCTGTCTCGCCAAACAAAAAAAAGCACGACACTAGAGCAGTGCAGTGGCAGTGAAAGTACAGCACGCACGCTGCAGCTGCCGTTTCTCATCCCTGAAAGCTCTGAAAGGCTGCCATCGCTGCATTAGAGGCTTACTTAAAAAGTTAGTTTTGACATCATGTATAGATTCCTTAACCTAAGTTACTTTAGCAAGAGACCTCAAGAGTCTGCATCAGTCCTCAAGTCCAAGCCAGTGACAGAGCCTGTGTCTCCCCATCCATCAAGGTCAAGCAGCATATGCGCCTACAACATAAAGTTGGCAAGAGGAGTTCCCTACCAACTTTGAACCAAGACGCAGCGAAAAATCCAGGACTTCTAGATAAGAATGGGAAACACAGGGGCTGGGGATATAGCTCAGTGGAATAAGTGCTTGCCTAGCAAGCGCAGGGTCCTGAGTTCGATCCCCAGTACCGAAAAAAAAAAAAAAAAAAAAAAAAAAGTCAAAGAATGGGAAACACAAAAGGCAAAGTAGGGCCAGGGGTATAGCTCAGTGGCATAGCGCCTGCCTGCATGGCAAGTGCGGGATCCTGGTTCCAAAAAGATAAAAAAAGCAAACTAAAATCATTTAAACACACCTTGCAAAAGAGAAGCATCAAGGCTTGGGATATAGTTCAATGTGAGAGCATCTGTCTAGCTTACATGAGGGTCTGGGTTTGACCCTCAGCACTGAAAAGAAAGGGAAAAATGAAAAACCAGCCATGATGAATGTAATTGTTACACACTGTAAGCATGTACCAATAAAAATTAAAAAGAAAAGTTAGTTGAAAAGTTTGGTTTTGTTGTACTGAGGGTTGAACCCGCGCTTATTCCACTGAGCTATATCCCCAGCCCAAACCCAGGGTCTTCTCAGTAAGCTGCATCTACAACCACGCCCCCCATGTTGAGATATGGTCATCACTAAATAGCTCAGGCTGACTTTAAATTTACGATCATCTTGCCTCAACCTAGCAGAGTACTGGGATTACAAATATGAGTCACTGCACCTGGCTCAGTTCAAGTTCATATTTAAAACAAAACATTTATGAATGGGCAAAGAAAGGAAATGACAGTGGCCCTGGATGCTGGAGGAAAATCTATCAGATGTTTGGACATCCTCAACTGCATTGAATGAGTTCAGCCTTTCTCCGCAGGACTGCGGATCATGTGTCTCAAAAGCAGCTATACATTAAGGTCTGCATTTTCCCCAACGCAACTGAGAACAGAATCCAGCACACACAGTCCGTCAGTCCACCCAATCGCAGTTGCAGCTGCAGCGCCTGAGCTGACGCCGGCACAGCTCTCCACTCAGGCTCTGAGTCTTCCTTCTACCTCCAGGCTCGGTTCAGGAGTTTCACCTGTGCCAGCCTCTTCGTGATCATGGTGGCAAAAACCAGGCCAAAGAGAACACCGCTGATTAACACGTAGTCATAGTCATCCTTCAGAACATCGAACTGTTTGGACGGGTAGACTCGAGTTTGGTAAATATCCAGACCATAGGCTACAACCTGGAAGGCAAACAGATGAGAATCAGGAAGAAAGGCAGCCAGGGAGCCACCAAAATCTCAGACTCAGGTAAAGAAGAAAACTGGGATCTTGAGCTGTTCTCCAAGAAAGAAATGAAGAGCAGCCACCATCCAGGGTGCTGTGGGCTCCACTCACCAAACATGTAGACTCCAGGCCTGAGGGAGCTGTGTAGATACCTCGCATTCGAGAGACAGTCTGGTTATAGTTGATGAATCGCTCTGCATGGATCTGTACATCTGGAGAATAGGGGATGAGGTTCTCCTCTCTGCAAAACATCAGCAGGGACAAGCACTCTGTGAGCTGCTGTAAAAGGATCTCCTGGCTGCCCTTCTGGGTCTTGGAAGGGTTCCAGGACACATACCTAACCTCAAATCACCTTCAAGGTCTACTTGCATTAGGTAGTTAAAAATTTAGCAGCTGAATGATAGGAGGGACTGCAGGAAAGAAGGCTGTCCAGATAATGAAGCTGAGGTCTGAATTCCTACCTTGTTCTAAATTTGAAAAGAAATACTATGATCCAGTTGACTGGCATTTCACACCAGAGGAGTTAAGTCAGGGCCAACGTCAAATCAACATGCTGGCCCACAAGGCCAACTCTTGCTCTTAGGTGTCCCTGTCCCACTCCTCCTCAGAAAGGCCACTATCGTCCCATCTTTTCCCAGCTTTAAACCCCTCTCATGCAACGCTCCAAACCACACTGCTCTGCTTCACCCAGGCTCACGATGAGCCTGCTCTGTCCTCCCACTGCCCACAGTTCTGTGAGAAAACACAGAAGTTAACACTGACATGAACAAGTCACTGGCCTCCCCATATAACCTGGCCGCCACGACTCCGTAACTCATTTCCCGGCATTTCCACCAGGCACTGCTTCAGCCATACAGTCCTATCCTCAACAAACACGATGGCAGACCCTGTGTGCTGCCTATCCCTTTGCCCTGTGCAGTTCCCCCCAGATGTCATTCAGTGAGTTCCTTCACCTCCTGTAGGTCTTGACCCAAGTCACCTTCTCAGAGGAGCTTTCTAGGCTACCAGATCTCAAATGTCACCCATGCATATTCATCCCCATACCTTCATAGCCCAACCCTGTATGATATTTTCCTCCTTAGCTTACAGGTACCAAGTATAGCATGTATTTGGTCATTTATTGTCTGTTTCCCACCAGAACACAAGCTCCATGAAGCCAGACTAAGGACCAAAACTCACCAGTGAGGTCCAGACCCCTAATCAGAGCTTCCAGGCCTGCCCACAGGGTCTCACCTGCTTTGTTCTGTTGGGATCTCGGGACGCCGGGGATCCAGCAAGGCCTTAGGGAGAGAGAGAATTGCTCCGGAAGGTAGCCCAACTGCATGGGGAGAAGGGAATATTCACACTTAACCAATTCCAGATGAGAAATAGTTATCAAAATATCATTATCATAGAAATCTTAAAAAAAGACTTTAAAACAACCTCCCCAAAACAGGCAATGAGGCTCTCTTCAATAGTTAAAACAGAAGGCCAGGCGTGGTGGTGCAAGCCTGTAATCCCAGCACTCAGGAGGCTGAGGCAAGAGGATTGTTACAAGTTTGAGACCAGCCTGGGCTACAAAGTGAGCTCAAGGCCAGCCTCAACTGCATAGTGAGACCCTGTCTCAAGAAGACAAAAAAAAGGTCAAAACAGTAGTCAAATAATATGTAAGGTTTACGTGAAGGTTCTCCCTTTGGAAGAGACTAGCTTTTTCATGCATCACCCTAAGAGATCAGAAGATAGAGTTTAACACTCAAAGCTGGGTATAGTAGTGCATACCTGTTATTCCAGCACTTTGGAAGTCTGAGGCAGGAAAAAAATTTAGAAAGACTGGGGAGGTAGCTCAGTATTAAGGCCCTAGTTCAATTCTCACTACTATACACATACACACAAAAGATTAAGAGTCAACATACAGGGAAGGAGCTGGAAATACAGCTCAGTGGAATCACGCCTGCCTGGCAAGCAATAAGTCTCAAGTTTGATTCCCAGTACCAAAAAAAGATACAGGGAAGGAGGGAAAGAGACAGAAAAAGAATTAAGGTATATTAAGTACATGTACAAACTCCCCACAATGAATATAATCATTATATACTGCAGACAGGTACTAATAAAAATAAAAATTGTTTTAAAACTCTCAACCTATGGGTAACAGTGAAAGAGAAATGGAAGGCACAGTCTAGATCTCCTCACACCCCGCCTCCCCCCAGTAATAATGCTCTGACAAAGCGAGGCCGCCCACTAAGCAAACTCAGGCTGCAAGCAGCACTGGGGCAGTGTGCCTGTGCAGGGCGGAGGACCAGGCAGCACCAGGGTGAGTGACCAGTGATCAAAGTTGCCAAGAGAGCTGTTTTCCTCATGTTTTGACAATGAAGCAGTGATACCAAGTAACTGTCAAAGCTGAGAGTCTTGGCTCCACTGTGAGCCCCACGGCTGCGCCGCTGTGGGCCCCGTGGCTGCTCCACTGCTGCTCCGCAGTGGGCCCGGTGGCTGCTCCGCTGAGGGCCCCGCTCAGGGCACCTCATGGACTGGACCCGCCCCCACCCATAGCACAACGCACAGGGTGGAGCCGGGCGGTCCGCTGTGAGCATATGTGCTTTCCCACCTCCAACCATGGCAGTCTGTATACACCCCTGTATGTTATAGTATAGTCTGAGGCAGCTATATCTCTTCCCAAGGCGAGAGTCCAAGGATATAGATAAACCCAGGAGTACTGTTATTATCACAGGGAAGATGACTGATTGAGTGGTAGGGCAACGGAGATGAGGGAGGAGAAAAATTGAATGATCAAATGGGCTATCATCTGTGTAACTGAGTAACAAAGGTGAAGGTAACATTATGTAGGACAGCATCCAGAGCTAATGCCCTTCTGTGTTCTCTATAATTCTGTATTTCCTCAGTCGTTTTTGTATTAACAGAAGTGAAGATAACTTTATATTATATAGCATCCAGTGCAAATTCTCTACTATCTTCTCTATAATTTGGTATTTCCTTTAATGTTTTTGTGTTAACTAATGTAAAGATAACTATGTAACACAACATCCAGTGCTAATTCCCTACTATATTCTGTATAACTTTGTATTTTCTGTATTGTTTATGGCTTTTCTGGTTCATATGTCTCCATTCTTTTGTCTTTAAAATAAAATTAAAAATAAATAAATAAATAAAAGCTGAGAGTCTTGCACATTTTTGCTAAAATCAAGCAGGCGAGGAGCCTGTGAACAACACTCACAAAGTCCTGAACATTAACCCCCAGGGGAGGATCCTGCTGGTTTCTAACGAGCCACACACACTATGCTAATAACAATACTGGGGGAGGATGAAACAATCCAGACACAATAGCTATCCACACCAATTCCCAAAGATAAATGTTATTACGTATCACAAGCACATAGTAATAAAAAAATCAGAGTTAAAGTTGTCATTAATAAAATAGAATTCTGTGTTCCTAAAAAGAAGAATGGTAGCAGAGACTGATTTTCTGAGCAAGTTGAGAACCTCAAAGAAGGGAAGCAGTTCATCAGAAATGACAACTGAGAGAGAAGCAGTCATCGTTACAGAAGGCAAAGCTGAAGGAAGAGACGCCCTGCTCCAACGGACCAGGTATTCACGGCACTGCCAGCAATACGTGCCCTGCCCCTCAGTGTCGCTGCTGACGACACCTGGTCACCCCAGAGCCCTCCTCCCAACACTCACTGAGTAGGTGTCGGCTGGTGATGCCCCGCTCAGTGATGGTGGCTTCCATGGCACTGATGGAGGAGGGGAAGATGTAGGACTGCTGAAGGACCTGGGGCAGCTGGGGGCGGTCCAGGGAGCTGAAGGCGGTGGCATTGTACTGCTCGGTCCCCTCGTAGAGCTCCAGGGCTGTGAACTCATTGCGCCGAGCCTTGGTGTTCCAGTACTGGTACTGCAGGGACACACAGAGAAGCAGCTCAGGTTCAACTGGAAAGGGGAATTCACACTGGAAGGCACTTTTCGAATTGGCCACAGATTTGGGGGGTAAAGAGAACCATGCGGGCACCCCTAGTTTCCTTCCTACTTCCCAAGCTAACATTCCAAGTAGTTTTGTCTAAGCTGCCCAAAGTTTGCTCTATGATACAGGGGTTAAGAAGAACATTCTTAGGAGTCGTAACAGCTAACTGTGCGTGCTTACTAGGTGTCAGGCATTGCTCTAAGCTAGATTGCAGGTTACCATTATTATCTCTACTTCACCCATGACACCACACAGACAGCTCATGTAACTACTTTAAGGTTGGGCAGTCAGAATAGGAAGAGCTGAGAGCAAACCCAGGCGATCTGATTCTTGGCCCTCGCTGCCTGCCCAGACCCTATGCTGCCATCCAGTGGGGCTGGGAGCCTATGAAGACACAAAGCAGCAGCTGGGTTTCTGGAAAGGATCTAAACCGGGAGACCTCCTCCGTGACCTCACGTTCCCCACAGAGATTCTTACCACCACCCAGTTCTCCGAGTGCACAATGTGAACAGGGCCCTTGGCTTTCTTCTGCACGGAGGAGTGGATGATGCGTCCCGTGACACCATCGATGAGGAAGACACCGATGAAGGTGCGCTCGTGGTGCACGTCCGTGCTCTCTGTCACCACGGCCAGCAGGTTGGGGTTCAGGCTCTGCGGAAAGAGAGCAAACCCCTTCATACTTGGCTCCACTGTGAGCCTGGGGCCTGAGGCCAACGTGGAGCTCGTTCGCCTAAGAGGAACCAGGGCCTCTGGTCAGAAGAGCCTGCCGTGTCGTTTCTCATCCCCATATGTGATTCGTGTCCCTGGGGCCTGGGGGCTGCGCCAGGTGCCTTATGTTGCACCTGTTCCCTCTCCACAACCGTATAAAGGGGCTGCTAACACCCACGTTCTGCAGATGAGGAAATCAGAACAGTGAGGCGGCGTCTCAAGTCACAGAGCCAGCACGTGGCCACTGGGAACAAGCCCGGGGCCTGCCAGCCCGGCCCTGAGGACACAGCTCCAGCAACGTCACTCCTCCCTGCCAGGCCTCATCTTCCCAGTCAGCAGCGCCTCCCTAACCCCAGAGGAAGAGCGCCGATCCTTGTTCTACCTGACCTGTGAGTACCATGCGACCGTCGCGCCTTCACAGAACCCTTCCTGCAGCCGGCAGCCAGGACAGCAGCCCCTGGTTTCCCTCTAGCCTCACCAGTCTATCCTCCGTCTTCGGAGGGTCCTCCACATCTCCCCAACCTCTATCTCTTCGCGACAGAACACACTAGGCAGCACCCAGACACCGGGCATTTCTCTCTGGATTACTTCGTGGTACTGGGGATTGAATGACTGAACCCAGGATTTTTATACTAAGCTGTATTCCAAGACTTTTATTTATTTATTTTATTTTGACACAAGGTCTTGCTTGTGATCTCAAACCTGTGATCCTCCTGCTTCAGCCTCTCAGAGTGCTTGGATTACAGGCATAGGCTGTAGTGCCCAACTGGCCCTGAGCATTTCTACCTACACTCCTCTTCTGGTGACCACAGCAAACTTCATGTTTCTCTCACTACTTACAGGTGTCAGCAGTGCCAAATTATGTATTGAAGCTAGACTCCTGCTGCCCTCCCAGTTACTAACAAACAGCCGTTTGGTTCCTCCCCTCAGATATGCTACACTTCCAATGCCCCAGGCTGAAGGAACTATTGTATCTGCCTAAACCTGTCTTGCCTCAGGCTTTCCACCTAGTCAGTACAACTCCCTACAAAATATTGTCCACGCTACTCGTGACTCTTCTCCCTGGTGTGCATCCACATGCACACACACACATTCCCCATCCATGGTGGGGGCAGTGGGCGATACTGGCTCTACCTTTACAAATATCCAGAACCCAATCCTCCCTCGCTACCCGCACACTACCAGCCTAGCTCCAGCTGCATCACCGGGCCCACATGCCTACAATGGCCTCACTGGTCTTCGGGCTCTCCTCCTTGGACAGATCTAGTCCAGTCAAGGCCAAATGAGCCTCACATAAAGGTGAACTCTCAGCTATTTATGTCACTTCTCTGCTCAGAACTTCCCCGTTGCTAGGTTCTTCCTCCCTCTCCAAGTGCAGGCCAGAGTGAGCCCTGTGTGATCCAGTCCCTCACCCCCGACTTCTGCAGCCCCTCTCCACGACCCCCAGTCACACACCCTGTTCTCATCACACGGCCTTCCTCGCTGTTTCTCTAACACCCCAGGCAGGCTCTGGCTTTTCTGCTCTGAAAGCTCTTCCTCCAGGTACCCATGGCCCATGTCCTCACCCCAGGTCTTTGAATCGATGGTACTTTCTCAGTGAGGCCCTCCTTAGGACCCCGGTTTTAACTGCAGCCCCTTCCCAGTTCCCCAGTCTCTCCTTTGTTCTGGCTTTACTTTTCCCTGCAGAACTGGGCCCCTGCTAAGTGACTACGTAATCTGCACTTCTGTTTGTTTTCTGAGGTAGGGTTTTGCTTTGTAGCTCAGGCTGACCCCTGAGCTCATTATGTAGCCTTGGCTCGTAATCTGCCTATTTAGTGTTTGGACTATTAGCCTCTCCCAACAACAGTGACAGCTTCAGGAGACAGAAGCTTTGTCTGTTTTATTTACTGATGTATTCTACTGTCTAAAAAGAACATGTCATGTCCAGCTAAGACTCGCTTCTTTACTTCTGTGGCCTTCTTTCCAAAAACCTGTAACCACAGTCTAACCACGGGAAAACAGCAAAGCAAAATTGAGAGACATTCTGCAAAACACCTGACTAGTGCTCATCAAATCATCAAGGTCCTGCAAGGGGAGACTAAAATCCCATCTTAGACCACGGGAGACTAAAGAGCCCTGAGAACTAAATGCAGTGTGTGATCATGCTCTAAAGTAAAGGCATCAGCGAAAAATCTGGTGAAACCTAAATAAAGTCAGAAATTTAGCTGATAGTCCTGTGCTGATGTTGGTTTCCTTATTTAGACAAATGTGCCATGGTTGTGTAGGCAAACTAGGAAGAGGGATACAGGAATTCTATGTATCATACCCACAACTTTTCTGGGGCTTTTTTTGTTTCCTTTTTTTTTTGATTTTATGACAGCATCTCACTATGTAGTTTAGACTGGCCTTGAACTCATTAGACAAAGATGGCCTTAAAGCAATCCTCCTGCCTCAGCCTTCTGAGTGCTGGGATTACAGGCATGTGTCACCACACCCAGCCACCATACCTTTTTTGTTAATTCTATAACCAAATTTTTGAAAGTTTATTTGAAAAAAATAACCTAGAGTAATTGCATAACAAATATGAATTTTAAAAGCACCGCTCCTAGTTATCACTCATTTCACCATGTAATGGTAAAATTATACATGGTATACATTTTCCTGCTACAATTAATATGAACTTTTTAAAACCTAAAAAAAGTTTATATTGCTTTCCACTTTTTTTTGGGGGGGGTGCCTGCTGTTAGACATCTAACTCAGGGCCTCAAGCACTCTACCACTGAACCTCATCCCCCTGCCTAGAACGTACTTCAGAATTTGTATTATTTTGGTCATTCTCAATGAGCTAAAATTAAGTGGTACCACCAGGAAGATGTCCATCAATAAAGCATTCCAGCCAGCGGGACTAACGGCACCCACGGCAGGCTGTACTCTAACCGCTTCATGTTCTCTTTACTCTCCGGGACAATCTGTGCACAGCAGTGCTGTTACCGCATCACAGTGGTGAAAGGGAAATGCAGGCAGCCGGGTTAACCAGTGGTAATGAACAGCTAGGCCACGGCAGCGCCAAGTCCGAACCTGACAGTCCAACTCGAGGCCTGCCCTCTGTGCACTGCTCTGTGCTTAGCGAGGCAGCTCGCTGCTGACTTCCATAGTCTCACTCCCCTGCCCTGTTATACCACTCTTCGTGTAGTCTCTGCTGTCAGAGGATGCAATTAATGTTCATTCCAACAACTACAGTCTCTCACTGGCAGTTTTTCAGCCCAGTAGTCATCTCTACTTCCATCCCTTTACCATTAACTTGAGTGATGGATCACAGACAGGGAATCTCTTTTTTGTTTTGCTTTGTTTTTCTTTATGGTGCTGGGTATCAAACTGAGGGCCTTGCACACACTAAGCAAATGCTCTTTCACTCGACCCCCAGGCCAAGATGGACTCACTAAAGTTTAACTCCAGAAGGCTGTCCTGGTACCACCACCACCACTACTACTGCTAAAAACTAACATCAGGTAGTTACCATACATACACCCGCCAGGCTGTACTAAGTGTATTTCCTGCGACCATCCCAACAAGCATACAAGGGGAGTGCACTATGCCCAGCTGAGGGTGTAGCTCAGTGGCACAGCATGTCCCTAATGTGGGGCAGGACCTGGGTTCCGACCCCACTACTACCCAAAAAAAGGCCCACTTCACAGATAGTAATTAAGGTTCCAAGAGATGAAATGACTTGCCCAAGATCATGTATCCACCAAATCCTAGCACTAGAATTCAAACCCGAATTGCTCTGTGCCAGAGAGCCGTGCCACACCTTGTAGAGCACACTGCGGTCCCCCATCACTCGGCCCTGAGAGTGGACATGCTCGCTGCTGCGTTTCCCCTTCACCTTGACGATCCGCTGCACTTCTGGGGGGATGGTCAGCTCCCAGCTCAGTTCAGTGGTGAGGTCCTGGGGCAGAGGCCAAAGTACTTGTTAACACGAGGGCTGACACAGACCTGAGACAGCTGTGTCTGACGTGTCCAGGACTTTAGCATCTGAAGCCTTTGTGCTAGAAAGAATAAGACCAAAACTGTTCAAAAAACAGCAGTAAATATCTGGCTTATGAAGAGGTTTAGAACTCTCAGCTTGACTAAGAAAGATACTAAAACCAGTAAGAAAAGAATACTCACTAGTGTATCATTGTTTATCTGAGGAGGAAATATCCAAGAAATATGTACCATTTACTAATAAAATTTAGAATACCTGTATACTATTGGCCAACGGTGATCACTAAGCTAGCAGGGTCATTATAGGAAACCAATATATACTAACTGTTGGACACATTCTACGTCTTCACTATGGAAATAAAAGGTATTTCTGGGGAGTACAGTCACACAGGAGCCCTCTACTCGGCCCTGCCAGCAAGGCCAGGGCTAGCCTCTTGGCACCTCCAAGACAGTGTACATCACTGTGTGCAGGAGCTGGGTTCTTTTTTTTTTTTTTTTTGGCGGTACTGGGGATTGAACTCAGGACCCTGCGCCTGCTAGGCAGGCGCTTATTCCACTGAGCTATATCCCCAGCCCAAGAGCTGGGTTCAAGTGTGCCAGCATCAGAACAAGCCAAGCTCGTTTCTACAAATTCAAAGCACATATTCTATCAAGAGTCTGTCAATAGAATCTCCGCAAAAGTACAACTCTATTCAACCCCCATTCCAACTTCCCATCCTCCTGAGTGGAGAAAACGCCCCTTCCCTGGGCTACAGAAAAGCAGTGTGGATGAAAAGGCCACAAGCGCAGATCGGTCCATTATGCACTGCTCTATCTACAGCACCTACAGCCATGTGTGCCATGTAGCAGTCGCCCAACTAACAGGAATAAATGACCAACTCACATCAGGATTATGCTGACCTAAGTTTACAGCAGGACTAGAAGCATGGTTCATACTTTGCTAAGTAACCAGAAACACCCACATCCCCCATGCAAAGAATCCTGCCAGTCCACCCCTTTCTACCTGTCGCAATGTGCAACCATGGGCACAGAGGATGAGAAAGATTCCTCAGAGATGAGATTTAATCCAATCATGGAAAACACAAGGAGGCCGCAAGAGAGCCCCAGAGAAACAGCAACCAAATGAGACTTCCATGGTTATTTATTTATAACTCAGGGACATAGGAACAAAGACATAGAAGAAAGGCATTTTGCAACATACTGATAGGAGTTGTGAGGGGCAGGGCTGGAATGAGATGGTTTGCAATGTGCCATGTATCAACATTGTTTAAACAATCTTATCAGGGCAGAGAACACAGCGGCCAAAGCAAACATCTCTGACAGTAACTTGCTCTTAATTCTGCTAACTGTTGTCCTGCAAATTCTGCTCTAAACTCTCACCATGCATTCCAGGAACGAGGGAACTATTTCTCCCCAAGGTTCCTCCCCAGCACACTCAGGTTCAATCGCTCCTGGCCAGCGTCTCCCCACACCTACCTTTCGGAGCCGATATCCACTGAGCCGCCCCTGCTCTGCATCCACCAAATAGAAGAAGATGGACGGGGCAAGCTCATGTAGCTGTCGCAAGACATTCCGAGTGGCTGGGAAAGCTGTGACCTTAAAAACCCAGAAATCCCAAAGAAAGGGTTAAAGCAAAGTTCAAGACTCTCTAGGCCTGGTTTCCCCATACTCATTATTGCTTCCCCATCAGAGTTCCTTAAGAATAAAACAACAGATCTCAAAGGAATTACAGCCTAATGGACTCCAGTGAGGGCTTCGATTTAGTTCTGTTGAGAACCTGGGTGTTCACGAGGGCAGCAACAGCAGTCCTGTCTCTGAGGGATGAACCGAGAGCAAGCATGTGCCAGTGCAGCCTAACGCTGCCTCTGCTGCCCTATCACCTCCACCTGCACGTCTCCAGCCTCCCGAAGATACAGTACCTTGTACTCATCATCTATCAACAGCAAGACCTTGGCATAGTCTTGGTCCATGACTGGGAGAAGTAAGGACTGCAAGATGGGGCGCTTGAGCACTGGGGGAGCCACCTGACTCCACTTTCCAAAAATGGGATTGAAGACGTATAGAGAACTCATTCCTGTTTCCTAAAAGGGCAGGCAAGCACAGAAAGAACTCAAATCATAAGCATAAACCAGGAAACCTGAGACTTCAGCTCAACTGGGAGGAATTCCCTACTCTTTGTTCTCTTTGTGGGAAAATTAAGTCCTTGGATGTAGAGGAACAGTCACCTAGGCTAATGTCAAAAGGAAAAGAAGTCAAACTGTCCCTGGCTCCAAACCCAGCCAAGAACTGGATGTGCTGATGAGCAGATAGAAAAGTCAAGAACAAGGTGGAATGGTGGTGCACAACTATAATCCCAGCACTTTGGGAAGTTGAGCCAGGAGGATCTCACATTCAAGCCCAGACTGAGCAACTTACTAAGACCTTCCCTCAAAATAAAAAATAAAAAGGACTGGGGATGTAGCTCCGTGCAAGGCCCTGGGTTCAACCCCCAGTATGACAAACAGGTCAACTGTAATTCCGTAACCCATGATGGCCTTTCCAGAGGAGTACCCACCAAGCCCCTTCTCTAATAATATTAGAATGGATCCACAAAATCCACTCTAATTCTGGAGGCAAGAATATAAATAGTTTTGTGTCCTGTTCTCCCTCCTAGAGAAGAGAGAAAAGAGCCACTCAATTAACAGCCTATAGGGGCTGGGGATATAGCTCAGAGGAATAAGTGCCTGCCTAGCAAGCGCAGGGTCCTGAGTTTGATCCCCAGTACCGCAAAAAAAAAAAAAAAAAAAAAATCAAATTACTGCAGTCTTTAGCCGGGCGTGGTGGCGCACGCCTGTAATCCCAGCACTTGGGAGGCTGAGGCAGGAGGATCTTTGTGAGTTCAAGACCAGCCTGGGCTACAAAGTGAGCTCAAGGCCAGCCTCAACTGCATAGTGAGACCCTGTCTCAAAAAGACAAAAAAAAAAAAAAAAACAGCCTATGACTGGAAAGCAAGTTGGTAGAAGTGAAATCTACTTCTGATCAACTCCTCATCAGCACCGAAGAGTTCCTCCACCCAGGCAAGAAACTGGAAGAAACAAGAGTCCTAACCCTTGAATGTTCCTCAGGGCCTCTCACATAATCAACGCTCTGGGAGAAATCTGAATTGCTAACCACCAGAAAAGCCACTCAAGTCAGAGACTGACAGCCTCACCTTGTCCTTTATCAGGAGCGTGCATTGCGGGGGATGGGGGAAGTGAGCAGTAGTTCTCTGGACCATCAGCTTGAAGGAGGAGTCTGGCTTGACAGTGGGTAGATACTGTTTCCACAGAATTGTGCCAGAGCTGCTCTCAATGCCAAAAAGCTGCAAGATAAACAAATACTTGGCTCACGACTAGAAAGAAAAGCCGAACAACTGATTCTATCTTTGCAAACTGGAACTGCTGCTACCATCCCCTACCAAGCTTTTTAATTCCCACCCCCTGATCTGCACAAGGTCTGATACCTGGGGCTTGTAGCCATACCTTCCCTGAGGCTGTTACCATCACCATCATCTTCTGCAGGTTGAATTCATCCCTGGCCAAGGTGTCGATGTTGATCTCGTTCTTAATCTGGCTTCGGGGCTTCCGAGCATCGTAGAACATTTTCCAGAGGTGGGAAGTCCACGCTTGCAGTAGGATGAGCTGAGATGAGAGGCGTTTTAGGAACATCCCTAGCAGGCCATCTGGTGTCAGGGAAATGGTAAGGCACTCAGTGTCAGACTGGGTGTCCAGTGAGGAGGTGCACGCTTTTCCCAAGGAGACGTGTCCCTCTCCTGGAGAGCACTCTGGTCACCTACACTCCAGGCTCCAAGCCCCGAGAGGCAGTCTGTCTCAGACTGAGGTGCGACTATGCACACACTTCCAAAACCCCATTACCTGGCCCTTATGACTTCACCTGAAGCAATCTTTAGGAATAGGAGACTAAAAGGTCGGGGACTGGCCATGCACAATGCAGCCATGCTGTGAATGTCGCCACCACAGCCCCATATCCAGGATGGCAGGGGAAGGCTTCTGGATGCCACAACAAAGCCAGAAGGGTGTGGGGGTGACTGGGGGTGCAGGGACATGTGTATCACAAAGGGGTGCTTTTGTTTCCCATTGTTTCATGCCTACTTTGTCAACTATAACCTGTATCATCCCTGACTCCATCAACCAGGCCATCACCCTGCAAATCTCCATCTCCAGATCAGAGGCTTGGTGACCAACACAAGGCAACAAGGTAAAGAGCGATTAAAACTCCAGCTCCACTCCTTACTACCTTAGGAAAAGTCATTAACCTTGATGCCTTTGTTTTTCTCATCTGTAAAGGACATGTAACCCAGAGGGCTGTTTCAAAGATCAGATCACATGATGTATATATAGGACTGAGGACGGTGCCTGGTATAGGCTAAGAGCTCACTAAAAAGTAATACTTTGGCTTATCTATTTTCCATCAACCTCAGCTCAAGGAAAAGAAGTGACTGGCAGAGAAGACAAGTCATAAGCAGAGCAATCCACACACACGTGGGAGGTACCTCAAGTCAGAAAAAACAACCAAATGCTAGGCATGTGGGCAGCCAATGAGCAACAAGGCAGCAAGGAGCAGGCTTTACCTTGAATTGCTGGATCCAGGCAGCAGAAACAAATAATAAAGTCAAATTAATCCTTGGCTTAAGAAAACACGCCAATTCCCAGTACCAAAAAAACAGAAAGAAAGAACACATGCGATGCTAGCAAGGCACCTGGCCCAAACAGGCCCTCAACTACCTGCTAGGGAGCTACAGCAACGCATGAGGGGGAGAAGGGGAGACAGGACTGATTCGGAGTGAAGTGGATATAGTTTCCCGGGGGATGGGGCTGTGGCTGGCCTCAGAGTGCACCGGGCTATTTCCATAATTAACAGGTCAGCACAGTCGTGTTTCTCTAGGCGCATGTGGCTATTGCCTTGGGCCAATGAGTAGACAGTGCCTGACACAGCCTGACAACTTCTAGGCACTCGGGTAATGACAGCTATTACTATACTAAATGAGGAGGGTTTTTTGTTTCCCTTCAGCATCTTTTCCTAGAGGGATTCACAGTTCACTCCTTTGCTGGAAAGAATGATTACATAAACCACAGGGACACGGACACTGCCTATCCAGAACAGACAGGCAAAATGCTTGAGCCCAGGAAGCCAGGGACACCACAGGGCAGCGTCTCTTGGGTCTAACTAGCAATCCCAGCCCCAGAGCAGCCCCCTTCAACAGCTTTGCAGTGCAGCCCCATGGGTTCATACCTGCCTTCTTGCCAAACTCTCCTTCCAGCTCAGCCTGTGCCCCAGTGAGGGGCAGGTCCACCATCTCCAGACACACCACCTCTGCCAGGGACTCCTCACGGCTCCACAGCACCACCTTCCCTGCTGCAGGAAACCAGCGGGCGAAAGCTCAGCCTGCTTCTCCTACTTTCTCAAGGGGCTCTCGCTAGGTTGCTCACAGATCAGCTCTCATACAAAAACAGAGCAAGTCAGGCTTGGTGCGCACGCCAGTAACCCCAGCACTTGGGAGGCTGAGGCAGGAGATCACTGTGAGTTCAAGGTCAGCCTGGGCTACATAGTGAACCTGAAGCTAGCCTGCACTACAGAGCAAGACCCTGTCTCAAATAAGTAAATAAATAAAACAGAACAAGAGGTAAGAATCAATAGGAGAGGTGAAAAGGTTCAGACCCCACCCTAAAATGCTAAGAACTTGGGGGGAGGGGGAAAGGGACATAAAAATAATAAAGACGTACGTACGTGTACAGCTCCCCACAATGTAATCGTTACGTACTACACTTATGTAATAAAACAAAAGAATTTTAGAGGACAAAAATGCTAAGAATTGTGATAATCAGGTGCCCTATAGCTCAAGAGAAAATATGCATGGTACACTTCCCTACGGCTTTCGGAGAAGCCTGCCCACAGCGCCCTAGAAGCAGTCTGCCTGGGATGTGGGGCAGGCTAAAACACAGATGCACCGCATGAGACGCACTCACCCAGCTGCTGCAGGAAAAGTAGCAAATGGTCTTGCATCTGCACCAAAGCCCGGTACCCCACCGAGTCATCCTTCTTCAAGAACACCTGGATGTACAGCTAGAAGCCAAACAGCCAGTGAGAATCCTGATGCTTTTCGGAGCCCCAGATCCCAGGATTTGAAGTGTTCGGAGCTGTCAGAGGTCCACGTCATGCCATTACTTACACATACACCAATTAAGATGACAACACAATTAGGAAGATTCTTTGGTACCAACACAAAAAGAGCGCTAAGCTCTCTGAGACCTGTCCATGAAGGAGCACGAATACTCGACAGGAGTACCATACCCGTCCAAGCCCCAGTCCTGCTCCACGACACAAGCAAGAGGCCAGGATTAGACTTTCCACTTTAGGGATAAAAAAGCCAGAGGCCAGAGGCTAAGAAACACAATTCAATAACCCTAAAGGGACTCTGGGCAGGATTATGAGTGCAGGCCTGGAGTTAGGACAGCCATGACCTTGACCCTCAGCAACATGTCCTACTAGCTGTGACTCTGGATAGGGCATCAAATGCCACTGGGCCACAGTAACATTTATAAAAGCAAGTCAGTACCAACCACTTCACAAGACCGTTGAGAAGGCTCCATCAATTAGTGCACGGGCCCCAAGCCGAGGATAGCGCCTGGTGCCTGAGACACCTGGCCACAGACCATAGCCGCGTTTCCTATTATCCGTAAGCAGTCAGTGGCTCAGGAAGAACTGGAACCCACATTCAGAAGGCGCGTATCCAGGACCATGGCTGTAACCCAGCCATGAGGACAGAAAGCCCCGAGCGAAGAAGCCCATAGGACTGAGTCTGCCGTAAAGGCTCTGACTCACCTGCTCAGGCCGAGTATCGTTCTGCTCCAGGCTAAATGTAATCATGGTGTCCAGCAGCCGCCGGCCCGTCTCCGCTAAGTAGAGGTTAATGGTGTAGGTCTGGTTGAAGCAAGCCAGGGCGTCCTAGGGGAACACACAGCACGGCCAGCTACAGCAGGGTTCCACAGCCCACCAGGGCCCAAGCCATCATAGCCGCCAAGTGGTAGGCAAGGGAGTCCTCTGCTCCACACCACGCTCACAACACTCGCATCGCTGTCTGAGCCTGCCTCCTGTTAGCTCAGTGGCAGCAATAGTCTCAAGGAGCACAAACTCTACTACGAACTGCACATGTGATGGATCTAGGGTGCACCGGCCTTATACAAACTTAATGTAATAATAATAGAAATAAACTGCACATTAAATGTAAGGCACTTGAATCATACCAAAATCATTCCCACCACCCACATTTATGGAAAAACTGTCCCCAGCAAAACTGGTCTGGTTGCCAAAAAGGCTGGCGACCCGTGAACTAGAGGGACTGCCCCCAAGGTCCCCCAAATGATGTCCAAGGACTCAGTGCAAATAGCCTAGAGAAGGGCCAGAAAGGGAAATATGTGTAAAAGAAAACTAAAAAGCAACAAAAGGGGCTGGGTGTGGTGGCACACGCCTGTAATCCCAGCACTCAGGAGGCTGAGGCAGGAGGATCGTTGTGAGTTTGAGGCCAGCCTGGGCCACAAAGTGAGCTCCAGGCCAGCCTGAACTGCATAGTGAGACCCTGTCTCAAAAAAAAAAAATTTTTTTTTCAATTTTTAAAAATTTAAAAAATAAAAATAAAAAGCAACAAAAGCAGGCCAGGGCTTCATGGTTCTGCCTCACTGCAAACGCACAGAACACCACTCAATTCTGACAGCCAGGATCCCCAGAGAAATGGGGACACTGAGGCCCAGGGAAGAATGTGGTTAGGAACAGATTCTAAGGATTCTATCTCCTCTGTTCACCATGGAAAGGGGGTGAAAGAAACATCATTTAGTTAACAGTACTTAGGAGCCGTCTAGGACAGAGAATTTAGAGAGACCCACTGGCCTCCACTGCTCTCCAGCTTTCTCAGAGGGTATCTTGGGTCCCCAGGGCTGGCACACTGCCCAACACCTCACCTACCTGTGCACTGGACTTCTCCAAAAAGCTGCCCACTGACCCATCTTCAGAACTGCTAGGTTTCTGCTGGGGAAAAAGGACAGAAGAAAATTCAGGCACGGACCACTCCTCAGTTACCAAAACGAAGCTTTTTTGTTTGTTTTGGTCTTTTTGAGACAGGGTCTCACTATGCAGTGCAGGCTGGCCTTGAGCTCACTTTGTAGCTCAGGCTGGTCCCAAAATCCTCCTGCCTCAGCCTCCCAAGTGCTGGGATTACAGGTGTGCAACACCACACCCAGCTTGAAGCTTTTATTTCTATGTCTCATAGGCACTGAGAAAAGGCAAATCTCATTTCTCACACCTGCACACAAAATGCAGCAACCCCTAATAGTCTCAATGAAAATGTGGTTGTCACACTGGGTCTCCTCCCTAGGACTCAGTTCTCAACAGCTTCCTGTGCCCGTGCTCTGCCTCACTGGGAAGCCCAGGAGGAAAACCCCACATGCTGGCTGTCACTCTGTACTCACCACTTCGTTCCGACAGGTCATGACTGCAGCCACCGTCTTCTCCCCAGTAGTGGCAAAGCTCACAAGGGCAGTCTGGCGGAGAAAGCAGGGTGTCTGCATTAGCCAGTAGCCTTCCAGATGGGTACCTCTCCTGGGACAGTCTCTTGGCCTTAGAGTCCAAAGTGCTCCCAGCTTTGGAAATGATGACCAGAGCATCTCAGCAGAGGGAGGCTCTTGCTGCATCTAACAGAACTCTCCACTCCCTCTAACACTGCACAGATCACCCTAAACCCCATGCTGTGCTGAGTACATACAGGGGAGCTGACACCCCTACTTTGCTGTGAACTCCAAGGAAGGCAAGAGTTTTACTCTAAAGATCTCGGTAACACTTAGGGGAAAGGATACTACATCCCTGCCTAAGGCTACCCCTCAATCCACTTAGGGGACAGAGCCATCAACCTCAGGCCTACAATCAAATGCCTCCAGCTTTAAAAACATTGCCTCCTAGCATCCATGTCTTGGCCAGACCCTCTTGCAACATAGCAACCACACCACCTGCAGTTACCTGGGGGAAGTTTTTAAGCAGACTCAGAGTGCCCTGGTGGTAGTGCAGCAGGACATAATGGCTTGGAGACAACTGCAGGAAGAACTGGGGCCGAGAAGGATCCACTGGGTTGGGCTGTGTGGGCAGCACTCGGGGCTGGAATCCACTTTCAAATTCTAAGTCAAGAGACTGAAAGAGGCAACACAGGTGAGGGTTAGGGTAGCAGCTGACCAGCCACCGACCCGCCCATGCTTCTGCCCTGATCTGCCAGTGTGTGTAAGTGAACCGGGTAGAAGCTCCAGAAGCTCCCATGCAGGTTCCCCAAGGCAAAGAGTGGCCCATTTCCTCCACACCAGTTCAACCAGAGGCCTGAGTTTTCTCTACGATTGCCACAGTTGAAGAAGGAGACCACAAAACTACCGGGAGAAAGATCCCTCCAGGGGAGACATGCTGACCCTTCTGAGCCCTGCAAGCAATGCCTCGGCCAGAAGAAGCAGCTAGAGCCTCTCACCTGCAGTGGGATCTGCCGTAGTTCCCACTCCGTCTCCAAGGCCAAAGTGTGCAGCGAGCGCGAGCTTGGGTCAGGGCACACCAGGACAGCTTCCTCCACCACGCCACAGGCTCCAGCGAGACGCTGCAGCCATGGAGTCGAAACCCTGACCTGCAGAAACACCACCAGATGTGAGGCTCCCGAGGGCCTTCTACACGCCCTCTCAGCCCCCAGCAGCACTGCGACCACAATGCCAGGAGGGGCCTGAGCTCAAAGGCTCCTCACCATCAGTTCCAAAGGCATTCTTCCTTCCTGCCCCACCCCTCCCTAGCCTCCCAAGAACCTCCAAAGATGGAGAAAAATCAGGACTGTTTCTCTAGCCACTAGAAAAATGTACTAGATAACTGCAAATACTCGATACTTCAGCTAAGTATTCTCTACTATGTTTCTCTACTCTGTCTAGCTAGAATTTTATAATAGCACTACCTTAGAAAATATCTAAAGACAGTGACTAGATCTATGTAACTGTTCAGACATCATGGAAGATCGCTTCATGCAAATATAAATACTTTACATACACGCCAGTGGGGACCAGCCCGTAGCAAGGAACTGGAATCACGAACCACAAATGGCTTCTGATCTACCCAGCCAAGTTCTCTAGTCCCAGGGCAGAAAAGTACTCCATTGAGTCCTCCTTCCCCATTCACAAGGCTCCTCAAGCCAGAGGCCTTCCCATACCTGCTGAACAATCTCTCCGTCCTCCACGTTAAACTTGACGGTGTTCACATGGCTGAAGGGAACAACGCCGAGAGCCCACACCACCCCAGAGCCGTAGGAATACACCATCTGGTAGTGGATGCTGTCACTACGACAGGGGAGAGGGGGCCACAGTGTTAGCCCTTGGGTAGGGACATCCTCGGGGATGTTCCAAAGTCAAGCGATCAGACCCTCACCAGATGTTACACACTAGCAATCCTCAAATTGCTTAACTCACAGTTTTGGGTTTTGCTTTTCTTTTGTTGAAGCCAGGGGTGCTTTACCACTGAGCTATAGCCCCAGCCCCTTTGCGCCTTTATTTTGAGTCAGAGTCCAAGTAGCCCAGGTTAGCCTTGAACATGTGCTCTGCAGCCTCCGCCTACCTATAGCTGGGTTTACAGGAGTGGATCACAATGTCTAGCCTTTCATCTGTGTCCTTTTGGTTTTGGGTTTTTCGTAACGTTGAGGATTAAACCCAGGTCCTCATATTAGGCATCACTGGCAGAGGACCACCGAGCCACACCTTCAGCACTGCTTTTGATTTTTATTTGAATACTTGTCAACATTAGAAAATCAGAAAGAGACAGGCAACCCCAGGTCTTACCGACTCACCCGTCAGCTGAGTAAGCCTGCCCCCTGGAGGTAGGCTAAGCACACTGCAATTCCCAGCATGGCTCCACAGGAATTTGACTTTCGCTCCCTGCCCTTAACTTTGAGAATGGCCAGAGGTGGCCCAAGCAGACCCTTCCTTGTCCCTCCTCTCTCCTGTTCCTTCCCAGCTTCAACACATTCCACCACAGGACCTCTGAGACCCCTCTCAAGCCTCACTCAGCCCCTCCTCTGGGACCTTCTTGAGTCCCTCCTTCCTTTCTTCCTTTTCTCCCTTCCTGCTCCTTCCCTTTCTCTTTGTCCTACTCCTTAATATGAGTGAAAGGCTCAATCTAACTGGCACTGGACGTGGGGAAGCCCAAAGTTACCACGCCCATGAAGGTGCAAGTAGCCAGCTCTAGCGCCCGAGTTTAAGAATTTTTTCCTCCTTGGGGTTAGGGATATGTAGCTCAGTGGCACAGCACCTGCTGGACAAGCATGAGGTTGCAAGTTCAATTTCTGGTACCAAAAAAAAATTATTTTTTCAAGAATTTTTTCCTCCTGCAAAGGACACTCTCAGTGTAGCCACAGCCTTTCCCAGGGGTTCAAGTCGAGGCGGCCAGCAGCTGGGAGGGGCAGCTTCACCTCTCTGGGAGACGCTCCACCCACTTTAGGTGCCCGCTGGAGAGGTGATAGAGGGCGAGAGTCGTCTTCTTCAGCACCGCGACGTACCGCACTAACCCCTGCAGGCCCGCCAGCCCCAGGGCCTGGAAACTGAGCACAGGGTCAAGGGTGAGGGCCTCAGGCTGGGCACACAGTCTCACCACTGCCGCACTGCCTGGAGGGTAAGGAAATAAGTTTTGGAGGCAAAACACCCAGATATCAAATGGGGCCAACTTCAGAGTCTGTGCTGCAACCCCTCAGCCACTCTGCTTCCCTGAATCCTCCAATCTCCCAAGGGCCATTCCTTCCTCCCACTAAGACTTAACCAGGTCAGCTCTATACCCTACAGCTGTCAGCAGGCTGTCATTGTCAGGATATATGCCTCCCTCCCCACCTCGCTGTGAATCTGACGACAAAACCTATCTCACATTCACATGTGTGTTCCCATGCCCTGCACGGTGGGAACCAAGCCTTTACTGAGTGAATTATCATAAGATGCATAAACTAACACCAATAACCCTGTAACTTAAATAACATTAACAAAGAGGGAACTGTGATGCAAGCTGTTCAAAAATAAAAACATGCAAAGCTTTATATTATGTTGTTATAGCTAGAGCTTGGCCATGCACAGTGGCACATGCCTATAATCCCAGACTCAGGAGGCTGAGGCAGCAGGATCACCGTGAGTCCAAGGTAAGCCTGAACTACATAGCAAAACACTCTTAAAAAAAAAAAAGCTCACACATCATAGTAAGATGAGGAAAATCATTCAAGTATAAGAATAAATACAGATAAATATGGCCCTCACAGAGCTAGAGAAAACACAAATTTACATGGAACTAGAAGAGATCCACAATAGCAAAAGCAATCCTGAAAAATAAGAGCAAAACAGAAAGCAATACAATCCCAGAGTTCAAGTTATATTATAAAGCTATAGTAATAAAAACAGCATAGCACTTGCACAAAAACAAACATATGGGTCAATGAAATAGAATAGAGGATGCAGAAACCATCCCGGGTATATTCAGCTACCTTATTTTTGACAAAAGCCAAAAACAAATACTGCGGGAAAGATGGTGTGAATAAGATTCAATTTCGTGACAAAGAGTGTAAGTTATGATCTGGGTATGTTTCACCCAAGCTTATGCATGCTAGATTTTTTTAAATGGGGCTAGGAAAACTGGCTATCCACATGTGGAAGATTAAATCTGGACCCACATCTCTCATCACCCACTAAACTAAAATCAAAATGGATCAAAGATCTAAATATTAAAAGAGAATCTTCTGGAAAATAAAACAGATAAAACTCTTAAAGATATTGACATAGCCAAGGACTTTCTGAACAAAACCCCAAATGCATAAGAAATAATATTAAGACTCAACAAATGGAATCATATCAAATTAAAAAACTTCTGCATACCAAAGAAAACAATCAACAATGAAGAGACAAGCTACAGAATAGGAAGAAGATTCTACTAGCTGTTCCTCAGACAGAAGACTAATATCTAGAATATATTAAGAACTCAAAAAAATTTTAGACACCCCCAAAAGTGAAAGACCCCTTAAACATATGCAATTGAAATGAATAGACACTTCTCAAAAGTACAAATAGTCAATAAATACATGAAAACATGTCAAAATCTCTGGCCATTAGAGAAATGCATAATTAAACAACACTGAGATTCCATCTTACTCCAGAAAGAGTGGCCAGTATCAACGAATCACATGATAACAAATGCTGCCAGGGCTGCAGGGAAAAGGGAACCCTTCCACACTGTTGGGAGGAATGCAAACTAGTATAGCCACTATGGGAATCAGTATGGAGAGTCACCAAAAAACTAAAAATGGAAATTCCATTCCTAAACTGGGTGGGCAGCGCACACCTGTAATCACAGCACTTGAGAGCCTGAGGCAGGAGGGTCACTATGAGTTCAAGCCCAGCCTGTGCTGCATAATGAATTCAAGGCCAGTTTGCAACACATACTCAAAAAACAAGGGAGGAAGGGAGGGAGGGAAGGAAGGATAGATCATTTGACCCATCTATTCTAGGTAACTTCCCACAAAGAGTTAAAAGACATATTATAGCAATACATGTATACAGCACAACTCGTAATAACTTAACCTTGGAAGTAACTTGTATGTCCATTAACAGATGAGTAAAGAAAATGTTATATATAATGAAATACTACTCTGCCATAAAGAAGGATAAATGAGTCATTTGTGGGAAAATGAAAGCACCTTAAGGCCATAATGTTAAGTGAAATAAACCTTTAAATAGCACATGGTTTCTCTAGTATAAGGAATCCAAATATAAATAAAAAATTGGAAAAAAATTAAATAAATTGGAAAAAGAAAGCATTTATTAAAAAAGAAACAGAAAAAGAAAGAATAGCTGAGTGTGCTAGCATATGCCTGTATTCCTAGTACTTGGGAGGCTGATGCAGGAGGACTGTCTCACGTTAGGCCACCCTAAACTATACATGCAAAACCATCTCAAAAAAACAAAAACACACACAAAAAAAAAAGGGAAAAAAGAGAAAAAGAAAGAATAAATTCTGTGCCTAGCTCAGGAGTCGCTTGTGCTCAGTAAACATTGGCTGAGTTTTTTTTTTTTTTTTTTTTTTTTGCGGTACTGGGGATCGAACTCAGGACCCTGCGCTTGCTAGGCAAGCGCTTATTCCACTGAGCTATATCCCCAGCCCAACATTGGCTGAGTAAACACACGTTCTCCATAACCTCAAGCACATCAAGAATGGGCATGTGATGTTCTCTGCCTCCTCACAAGGCCTGGGATTGCTTCACTGCAAATGTGTGCCCCAGCAGAGCCGTTCAGTCAGCCTGGACAGAACACAACATCGCCCCCTACCTGCCGCTGTCCAAGGTTATCTCCCAGTTCAGGCCCCCAATGTTGGTCTCCCAGGAGCGCATGATGCGGCCCCCATTGGACACAGTGATTGCATCTGGAAGAGAAAAGATTGTGGTGAGGTCATCTCTCAAACTTGCTCTGTCACCTCATAGTCAAGCAAATAGACCCTAAAGGGCACCTGTCCTTCACTGCCAGGGGCACCCTTTCCCATCAGACCTTGCACAAAGAAGAGAACCAAGGAATACGAGGGTGCTGGCTCCACAATGGAGACACAGCAGGCCTCTGCTTACCCTGTCCGTGTACCAGCATGGCGTCCACAGCCCCTTCTGCCGTGCCTTTGTCAACATGGCGCCACACTGAAAAATAAGGAAGCAGGCGTGACCGTGGATATGACCGAGAGGCCTGGGAGAGGCTGCAGAGATCTGTACCCGGGCAGCAGTGTCCAGTTCTATTTGGAGGGGCAGAGGACAGCAAACAGGCCGTGATCTAATGCTGCTCCCTGAGTAATGAGGGAGGAAGGGCTGGAAGGGGCCACTGCATCCCCAACTGAGGCCTCTGTCCCCTACCACTTTATCAGACAAACAATCACAAGATGAGTAAAACCGGTCTGATGCATAAGAAAAACAGTGATGACAGATTCCATTTCTATAAGTTTAATACCTAAAAACAAGCCAGCCAAAAATCCAGCCAATTCAACAATCTAAAAGGGAGGAGGACATCTGACCCTTTACTATAAAATAGAGCAAGCTGCTTTGCATCCGTATCTTTTTGTTTTGTTTTGTTTTGTTTTGAGACAGGGTCTCACTACGTAGCTCAGGCTAGTCTTGAACTCACTATGTAGCTGAGGCTGGCCTCAAACTCACAGTGATCCTCCTGTCTCAGCTTCCCCAGCACTGGGATTACAAGCATGTACTACTCCACCTGGCTCAGCAATATCTTGCAGTATTTAAAGATGCTCAGGATAAGAAAATAAACTACAAAGATCGGTTACAGGAATATTAAATAATCAAAGATGACAAGACAGACAAAAAACAAACAGTCACAGTTGACTAAAGACAAGAAACCTTTGGCCAGTGTGTCCCTAACTTGGGAACCAGGCAGGCAGGCAAAACAAGCCACAGCCCACGCACCCAGCCTTCCCACCCAGAAGCCAAGCAGACTGCACAGCCCACTTACAGATCTCCCCAGTACGGGAATTTAAAGCTGCAATCACATTCTTCTCTGTGGCCACAATCAACTTCTTGGATCCAGGGGAAAATTCCAAGGAGGCAAACTTGAGCTTCCCAACATACTGCTGTCTCCTGTGGAAAAGGACAGGGGAACATCATGGTCAAAGTCATCACTACACAAAGTGATCTGCAAAATGACAAATCACTGGGTTATCACCATCACACCTACATTATGATGCCTAAGAAATGTTTATTGAGATCTGACAGAAAAGATTTCCATGCAGTGAAGTTAAAAAGCAAAGGCAACCAAAAAATAAGAGAACAACTTGCAAATAGATGAGAATACTGTCTTCCAGCTAAATGTAAGCACATGTTTACTCGAGGTCAGTGACATGGACAAGCGCCCCTGAGGGCCAAGTGTTAATGGTGCATGCCTGTAAGCCCAACGCTGGAGAGGCTGAGGCAGGAAGATTGCCACAAGTTCAACGCCAGCCTGGGCTACATAGTAAATTCAAGGCCAGCCTGAACTATATAACAAGAACCCTCTCAAAAAAACAAAACAAAACAAACAAACAAAAAAAACCCTGGCCGAAATCCCACTAGCACAAAGTTAGTCTTCTCTACATTCACTGAGAGTAGGACCAGGCACCCAGCTTACAAATGAAGACACGCAGGCCTACCTTCGAGGAACACATACCCCAACACTCCTTCCTAACCTCAGTAACCTCAAGGAAGACGAAAGCGTGCAGAAGTCCCACAGAGCACCATAGACCAGGCCAGGCCTTTGTCCTTTATAGCCCGCAAATACTCAGGAGCCATCGGACTTGGTCCGCACGCTCTCCCTACGCGGCCGCAACTCTGAACACTCTTTTCTACATATAAAGGGAGCATAACGTCTTGTGGCCAACTGTCAGGTATCCAGGAGGTCCTACGTGCCGTTGTCAATGAAGTCCTACAATCCCTAGCACATCAGGCACACGTAACATTTACACTGCATTTCCCTTATTATGATGCTGCTTCACCTGGCTTTTTCATTAAAAGAAGCTAAACTTGGAACAAAAATATTTATACTTCACAGTTTCTACCTGGGTTTTTTTGGGTTTTTTGGTTTTGTTTATTTTTTTGAGACAGAGTCTTGCTATGCTGTTCAGGCTGGCCTCGAGCTGGGCCCTGATGAGCCAAATTTTGTGCTAAGCACTTTAAAGGGTTTATCTCATTCATCCTCACAATTATTGCAGGAACTAGTGTATAGTTAATAAATGCATTTCACAGACAAGCCCAAGGCACAAAGTGGCTAAGTCATTTTCCCAAGATCTAAGTGGTAAGCCCTGTGTCGCGGTGCACAACTGTAATTCCACCACTCGGGAGGCTGAGGCAGGAAGATCTTTTCGAGTTCAAGGCCAGCCTGGGCTACAAAGTAAGTTCAAGACCAGACTGAACTGCATAGTGAGACCCTGTCTCAAAAAGGCAAAAAAAAAAAAAAAAAAAAAAAAAAAAAAAAAAAAAAAAAAAAGTCTAAATGGCAAAATGAAAAGTAGAAGCAAGAGCCTTAAGGAAGAGGATGAACCTGAATGCATAGCGCTCTGTAGCTGATGAGTTTGGGGCGGTCATTCTGAGCCAAAAGCTGGAGAAACAGTACTCAATATAGAACTTACAAAAACCCAGCCGTTGTTCATCTGACCAAGTGACGACGGCCAGTTCAAAGAGAATGGAAAATTCACTGACACG
Organism: Dinomys branickii; assembly: GCA_004027595.1. Taxonomy (NCBI): domain Eukaryota; kingdom Metazoa; phylum Chordata; class Mammalia; order Rodentia; family Dinomyidae; genus Dinomys; species Dinomys branickii. Next base: position 245,321 of record PVLD010000664.1, read on the forward strand.
CGGGAGACCCGAAACGTGACAGTCGTAAAAACGGGACCTGACGTGGGAGGAGGGAGCAGCCCAGAACCCCAAAACAAGTCCAGCTTCAACAGTCATCCTATAAATACCAGCTGAGATCTCCCCCGCACCTGGCTTAGTACTCCTCCGCCGAAGTCTTAAAATTCTTAATTTTTGAACAGGGGTCCACCATTTTCATTTTGCACAGGGTGCAGCAACTTATGCAGCCGATCCTATTCCATGGTAATCTCCCTCCTTTCACCAGGTAGGAAACGGTTCTGCAAAACAGCCACCTCTTTCCCTAACCAGGCCCACACGTACGCACCAATCAAACTTCCCCACTTGGTCTTCATAAACCGCGAGCGCAGGGACAAGCAGAACAGCCCAGAACCAAAGCCCGGAAGCCAGCACCGCCGCCATGACTAAAGACCGGAGACGTTCTGCCGCCGTCCCGGCATGCACCGGGCCGTAGGCTCCGCCTCCCGGAACCATAGAGTTGCGACCTAGCGAGAGGCCTTCGGTGGGCGTTGGGGGACTCAGAAGCGGCCGAGACTCCTGGGAAGTTTTTCCGCCAACACGCGAGAAAGCGCTGGCGGCGGCCTGGAGGAGACAGACGGGTCAGTTTGGGTCAGGCGCGCGAACGGACAGCTCCCGTGGGCCGTCCCAGAGGTCCCCGCGCCCCGGAGGTCCTAACGAGCCACCCAGCCTTCCGCCGCACGTGGGTTCAGCGCCATGCCCAAATCCAAGCGCGACAAAAAAGGTGGGCGAAGGGGGCGTCGGGTCCCGGTGGGAGTCTCCGTGGGCTGGCCGCCTGGCATTCGGTAGGGGCTTCAGATAGATGGAGTCACGGAGTGGAACGTCCGGGTTTCCGTAAAGAGCTCCGCGACTTCTGCGAGTTGGGGTGGGAAGTCCCAGAGCCGGGTCTGGTCCTTGGAGCAGGGTTTTTGCTTGGCCTCTTGTGCTTTTGTTAGCTCTCTGGGGCGGAGAGATAGTTTCCAGCCACCCAAACTGTGCCCGACCGACGTCGCTTTAGCACACGTTCTCCATCTCAGCCCCAATCCATCTTCGCTCCCTCTGTATCCCTTTAGTTTTCTTTTCTTCAGCAGCTTTGATCCCGCGTCCGCCTGTTAGACCTGCAGTCCCTCTTGGCGTGCTTGTTCTCCGGAGTACATAGGGCTGGTTCCTCGGCTCCCGGTTTGCAGGGCATCTCCTAGACTACCTTTACTATGGTGCCATATATCTCCCCCTGCACATTCAACAAATATTTAGGGACCTGGCACTTGGGAGGCAGCGAAAGATACAAAAGTTAAAACAAGGAAAACGTAGCTTCATCTAGCTTAATTTTAGTTGGGATGTACTACATGCCCTACCCCGCCCCATTGAGTAAATTCGTGACAGACAGTGATGAGTCTCGAAGTAAAAAATGAGGTAAAAAGAAAATGAAGATGATGAGCCGGACGTGGTGAGCGCACCCCTGTAATCCCAGCAGCCGGGAGGCTGAGGCAGGAGGATGCTTGCAAGTTAGAGACCAGCCTGGGCTACAAAGTGAGCTCAAGGCCAGCCTGGGTAAGGCTTCAGGGCACTTGGGAGGAGCTGGCTTTCGCTTCCTGTGGGAGAGGAATAGGGTAGTTTTTTATTTTTAACTGGTAACGTTTGAGAATAGCCTAAGGAAGATGGGATGGGGGCAAAAATGGAAAGACAAGGCCAGTAGTAACTTAGAAGAGTCATACCAGCTTTGATCAGAGTCAGAGCAGTGGAGGTAAGGGAAGAGGCCCGCTGTTTGCTCTCCCCTGCTGCACCTGCCCCTGGCTAGTGTGATTGCCTTGGCTGTGTGCCTGATAAAGGAGGACTGTTGGGAGCCAGGCCGCTTCCCGGGGGAACCTAATAATGCTTTCTATTAGGTTCTGGTAAGAGCTTGTGGATTGATTTGAATCAGTGGAGGGAGTCCTAGCCAGATGTGGCAAATACCAAACTCTGGGGGCAAGTGGGCCCCAGCAGAGCCACTTGTCCCACCGCAAAGAGGCAATGCTGCATCCACGGGTCCAAACTGCAGTACTGAAATGCACACATACAACAAAAGAGAGATGTTGCCCAAGTTCCATGCCACAGCATGGGCCAGTCATCGGTGGCTCCTGCACACCTTGGCCAAGAGCAGAAAGGAACCAGCAAGGGCCAGCAGGTTAGGGCTCCCATGGAGAGCCCTTCAACAGTAAGGGCAAGCTCTGCCCCCACACTGCCGTAGATTGAGGGATTACCCTGGGGGGCTGAGGAACCCGGGGTTTATATAAGAGGCAAGGGCTGTAGCCAGAGGTCTGCAGGCCCAGGAACACTGGAGAGTAAGCACACCGTGGGCCCTGAGAATGGCCTTGGTGTGTCAGAAGCGATGACAGCCACAGCCTTGTTGTGTTCCCTCGGATGCCTTGGTCCAGCTGAGCCACCAGAGGGGCGGGGAAGTAAGTGGCCAGAGTGCCCGGATTCCCCTCTCACATCTCTTTCTCCTTTCTATTAGTTTCCTTAACGAAAACCGCCAAGAAAGGCCTAGAACTGAAACAGAACCTGATAGAAGAAGTAAGTGTGTGCTGCTTGTATTGGGGGAGTTATAAAGGTAGGAATTGGACTTTGCTAGGGAAACAGACTGTTTAAATTTCTTTTAAAAAGTAGAAGCTGATGGTCCAGCCTTCTTTGACAAGCATAACACCACCAAAACCAATAAAAACTCACAGAGGTAGGATCTGCTGCTGTGATTGAAATCTTAGCATGTGCCCTGCACTGAGCTGTTTCATGTCTTTCTGCCCACCCTCCTCCTCAGATCCCTGTGACATAGATCGTAGCTATTAAGTGATGCTATTGCTGTTTTGCAGTTGGGGTGACTGAAGCTTATCAAGGTTTGTAGCCTATGTCAAGGCTAAAGAGTCTTAACAGGCACGAGTGACGGCACTGACCCACCTGTGTTGCTTCTGACCCAGCCGCCCTGGGCTTCAGGCAGTCTGAGAGCAGAACCACCTGCTGCACAGATCCCATCCCTTAAGGGTGGACTTGCACGTCATGAAGGCTTCAGCCAGCAACAGCAAGGGGTTCAGATGAGCTGGCTCCCCTTATCAGCAAATAATGAGGTGCCAGTGTTCCATTTACCGGGAGCCTGTCCATTGAGAGCAGATGTCTCTAGGTCTGCACTGAGTGAAAGAAGCAACAAGAAGCAATCAGTTGCACTGTGTGTCAGGATAAGTTAGACACCTAGGACAGGTCCGTGGCTCAGTTTCCCCTGTGCTCACTGGCTGTAGTGTCAGTAACGGCAGTGAAGAGACAGCCAGATTAAAGGCCTAGAGCAGACTCCCATCTGAGGCCAAGTTGCCCCACCCAGGTGCCCCTTAACCTCCAGAGCCTCGTGAATTGTCCCACAGCTTCGGAAATGTGTGGACACATACAAGCACATCTTCATCTTCTCCGTGGCCAACATGAGGAACAGCAAGCTGAAGGACATCCGGAATGCCTGGAAGCACAGCCGGTGAGTGGGCAGGGGTGGGTCCTGCTGAGTGAGGAGGGGCCAGGCTGCTCTCAGCCAGAGCAAAGACCAGTGTCTGATGCTTTGGGTTCCTGGGTCACACAGATAGCACATTAACAATGACAAAGTGCCACCTCTGCTGATGAGCACTTTGTGAACATTAAAACTGGCCTTGTGCTGAACCCCAGGGTTATAGGAATGACAAGGAGGCAGGATTGGGTAATTTCCTTGGAGGATGTTTGAGAATTGCTTCTTTCGTGACCCTGGACTTTAAGCATCATGCAGTTTTAGAATGTCATTGTGGCATCTGCCAGACTGCCCAAGATCATGCCATGGGACCACATGGCAGATGGCTCTGGGGTCTGTCTGCTGCTACAGCAGGTCTGGGAGAGCCCCTGCCCAGTACAGTCTGGGAGAGATTGTTACATGATGCAGACAGTGTGGCCTGACAACAGTGTTGCCCACGCCAGGGTCCAAGGGTGGAAGAATAATGGAAGTGATGCTGAGCCAGGACACTGGGTGGCTGCATGGAGAAGTGGGGCCTCTGGGCACCCCGTCTACCACACCTGGGCCCGGCTCCCTGGGCTCTGGAGCTGCTCGCCGTTGCCTGGGGTGGGAGAAGCAAGGGCTTGTGCTCACATCCTCCTTTTTCTCTGTAGGATGTTCTTTGGCAAAAACAAGGTGATGATGGTGGCCTTGGGCCGAAGCCCAGCTGATGAGTACAAAGACAACCTGCACCAGGTAAGCCACCGGCCCCTGCCATGAGGGGCTAAGGCCAGGCTGTCTTTCCTCCTGTTCCCACATGGCCAGCCTGTGGGTCGGAATGGTCAGGTCTGGCGTACAGCTCTGGGTTCGCTTTAACCCCCAGACCCAGGGAATTGTACCCATGTGTGTCACCCTCCACCCCTCTTCTTTCTCTGACAACTGAAGATGTCTTTGGACAGTACCAGAGCTCCCCTAGTAGGCAACACCATCCCCAGGAGAAAATTGGTGCTCGCTTTTGATTCACAGGTCAGTAAGAAGTTGAGGGGTGAAGTTGGCCTCCTTTTCACCAACCGCACGAAGGAAGAGGTCGATGAGTAAGTCTCCCTGAGGAGTGGAGGGGAAGAGACGGTGCAGGGATTCCAGGACCAATGAAGGGACTGTCCAGTGTGGCGGCATGAAGTTGGAACTGGCTGCTGGAAGCCTCTTACTTAGAGCAGTGGGCTATGACCAGAGGAGTCTGTCCTCTCGGGCATGGTGCTGCACCTAGCCACCAGTCTAGGAGGCCTAGAACCACTGGACACTCAGTGAGGGGCTTAATTTCAGTTGGCTGATGGCTCAGGGGACCCCATCCCCATCACCACTTACTCCCCTAAGGTGGTTCACAAAATACACAGAAATGGACTTTGCCCGAGCTGGTAACAAAGCGACTTTCACCGTGAACCTGGATCCAGGGCCCCTGGAGCAGTTCCCGCACTCCATGGAGCCACAGCTGAGGCAGCTGGGGCTGCCCACTGCCCTCAAGAGAGGTATGAACAGCCCCCAGAGCTGAAAGGTGACAGCCTGGAGCCCAAGACCACAGGCTTCCAGGCCCAGCCTTCCTGGTTAGCAAGTTACCTCTACCGGTCCCTGTGTTCTCATGTGAGAATGGGGCTGAGCGCCCAGCTCATAGTTTAGGGGAAAGTGGAGAATGTCACAGCCAGAAGACAGTACTAAAGGGCCACTCAGGAGGTGACCATCACCCACTGTGGACAGCTGTGGGAAGGGTCGGCAGCCACCACGTGCTTCCCAGCTCGGGGCAATGGCAGCAAGTACTGTGCAGGCCTCCGCCTAAAGTAACTCGGGGCCCCCGTCCTGCAGGTGTGGTGACCCTACTGTCTGACTATGAGGTGTGCAAGGAGGGCGATGTGCTAACCCCAGAGCAGGCCCGCGTCCTGGTAAGCCTGGCCCTCCAGGGCTCTGTGGGAGGGACCGCGGCCTTTCTCTGGCCTGCACTTCTGATAATGTTCATTCTTCCTCTTGTGCCCCTCTGCCTCTTGCAGAAGCTTTTTGGATATGAGATGGCCGAATTCAAGGTGACCATCAAATACATGTGGGATGCCCAGTCAGGAAGGTTCCAGCAGATGGGAGATGATGACTTGCCGGAGAGCGCGCCCGTGTCCTCAGCAGAATCAGAGTCAGAGGATGAGGATGACTGACAGTGGGACTCAGGACCGAAGACCTTGCAGCATATTCTGTCCCCCCGGACCACACAGGGCTGCAGCCACCTTTCTGGAGGGAACAGCAATGTATTTTGCTGTGGATGAGGACAAGAAAGGGTGATGGGGACTAACTATGTTTCCATAAAGAATAAAACTTTGTCTGCAGGTGTACCCCTGTAGACAGCAAGAGACTTAGAAAAAAGGCCTTTAAAAATTAAAAAAAAGAATGCCTGGCATGGTGGCACATGCCTGTAATCCCAGCACTCGGAGGCTGAGGCAGGAAGATCGTTGTGAGTTTGAGACCAGCCACAGCTACAAAGTGAGCTCAAGGTCAGCCTGGACTGCACAGCAAGACACTGTCTCAAAAAGACAAAAAAAAAAAATTAAAAAGAAAGAAAAAATGCCTTTAGATTTGTGCTTCTATTTGGATCCCCACCATTCATTTAAGCCAGTGCAGTGCTGCACCTTCAGGGACAGTGGAGAACAACTCAGAGCTGGGCGTTCCTGCCCTCTCCAGCCCTGTTGCCCTTTACGGTACTTGGAACAGGGATTCCAAGGAGGAAAACAGGCACCTTTGTGGCCCCTTACTGCCTCTGCGTGCACACATACACAGTCTCCCTCTCCCAGACCATGACTGATGGATACCGAGAGCCCAGGGCACTTCAGCCACTGCTGGAGAAGGGAGTTGGTTTTTAAAGTGGCACAAAGCATCCTATTTTTAAGTCCAACAGTGGACTTTTACCCACATGTTTATGAAAAGAAAATGTTCATGGTGTGTGACGTTGAGATACGTATTTTTTTAGTGTCTGCTATTTCTGGCTTCTGACTCCCTTGTCTAATCTCTGCCTGGGAGCTGGCAGCAGAACTGAGTGGTAGAGCACTTAACCCAGCATGCAGCATGCCTCAGGCCCTACATCCATCCTCAGTGTAGCAAAAAGAAAAATTCTGACCTACCTTGGTCATTGAGATCCAGATGGATCCTGCCCAGTGCCTGGAGAAAGGAAAGCTTCACAGAGACCAGGCCCTTTCCAGGGTCCCCGCTCAGTCTGCAGTCACACTCATGCAATGAAGTCTCCAAGTAAAAAGTCAAGCACAGGGTCCAGGGAGCTCTCAGGATGTGTGAACACACGGTTTCCGGAGGGTCGCACTCCCCCCCGCCCCCCCCCACCTCACCATCAGCAGCACCTCAGCTGTGTCCTTGGTTGTCCCCTACGATTAAAAAGAGCCTAAGTGCAAGTGATTCCCTGAGTTCTGTGAGTTGCTTAAGCAAATGAACAGCTGAGGAAGGCCTTGTGAGAAGCCAAATTTGTACTGGGACAGTCAAACAGGTAACACAAGCTTGCAGTTGGCACCTAAAGTGGGCAGTGTGGGGGACTGACTGAGGCGCCCTGCTGTGAGCACCAGTGCTGTGTGCAGGTGTGAGAAATGAATTGGACCTGAGGATGTCAGCAGGCGCTGACTGCTGACGGTGCTGAGAGCAGAGGAAACCCTGGCAGTTTTTCTGGTGCAGCGCGCATGTCCAACTTCCCATCACGGAGAAGACGGGCCTCCTCATCCATCCCCACTGTTAAGAGCTAAGGTTGAATTCAGGCTGGGAGACCCTCCGGAGGGTGCTGCTATTGCTTCTGCCTTCTGAAGACTGTAGTCTGATTCCTATCTATCACCACCCAGCCCTGAGAAAACACCAGAAAGCAGGCCCAGGGCCACCTTTCCTCCACATGAGCTGCTGGGACATTGCCTGTGCCAGCAGTAGTTAGAACGCTCATGGGCAACCAGGCAACCTTGATCAAAGGCCACCACAGCTGGCTCCAGGGGCCTTTCCTCCACAGCGGCCGGTTCTGCTGCAGCTGCTCCAAGCTGGACATGCCCAGGATGACCGCATCCCCATGGCACCCTGCAAGGGGAGAAGCCACACTCGACACACCCCTCCCTGCCACACCCTGGCCAAGACAGTATCTGCATCATTGCCTAAAGCCTGGCATTATTCCACCAGGAAGCTCTAGGGCTTCCAAATGGTCCTAGCATTTGCCTCTCAGAGCTGCACCTCCCACTCTCATCAAAGGCCTCAGCAGCTGGGGAGAGCTGGGTTGGTCACTGGTCTCTCAGCTCCCAACTGCCTTTCCTTGCAGGGTGGTGGTGGGAACTACAGATGTGAAGTACTTGGCGCCAGGCCTAGCATTTCACAGAAACTCACTATAGGAAGCCATTACCCTGGAAGGTTTGTGCCAGAGAAAGGGACCAGGGAAACAGAAGGTGGGGCAAAGGAAAGCGCCAACTCCACACAGGTTTGGGCTGTCTGTGGGTTAAAAGCAGTGCAGATTTCAGAGTCAAATCCATGCTCACTTCCCACCGCAGTCAACTGTGGGGCCTTAGACACGCGAAGGAGGCTCTCTGGGCCATTTTCCCCACATAAAGGGGATGATCATCCGAAACAGAGGCATTGTAAGTCAGTGAATTTATAACCTGGCAGTTCAGTAATTTCTCTAAAATGAAAACTGCCACCAAAAACAGCTGGGCCACTGAGACATCTCAGAGGAATAAAAGAAGTGACACCAGAAATAAGCAAATATGAGCCAGGCGTGGTGGCGCACGCCTGCAATCCCAGCATCTCGGGAGGCTGAGGCAGGAGGATGGTTGTGAGTTCAAGGCCAGCCTGGGCTACAAAGTGAGCTCAAGGGCAGTCTGAACTGCATAGTGAGACCCTGTCTTTAAAAAGACCAAAAAAAAGAGAGAGAGATAACCAAACAGCTATGTGGCCTTCTCTCTTTTTTTACTAGTCTACCAGCTCACACCCCAAATTTAAAGCAGATGGGGATCCCTGGAGCCGGCCGGGTTACCTGCAGCTGGGAGTGGTGGTACATCCAGCGCAGGGCGGCCGAGGTCATGCTGGGGGCGCTGGAGCCATAGGTGGCCTGCAGGGCCTTCTCCACCAGGGAGATGGCCTTGAAGTGCTGCTCCTTCCAGTAGCTGAGCAGGTGGGAGGGCGACATAGGGGTCAGACCTTGAGGTCACCCAGGGCAGCCCAGTCCCTGGAACACTGAGGGGCCAGCGTCCTCGAGTGAAAGTGTTACACTCTTGCTGTCGGGACGCAGGCAGATTTCAGGGCTCCTCAACAGGCATGTTTTCTACTCTGGGTTGGGGTGGGGGTGTGAGGAGTGGGCATGAATCCTGGTGTTTTAATACAGTCACCAAGTGAGAAGAACAGGATTCCCCAAATCAGGAAGTGCCAACATCACCCAGCCTGTGTGTCCTGTGTCACAGAAATGACTCTGAGTAGTCCTGGGCTCCAGTCCAGCTTCTATGGCCTTGGTTGAGAAAATTCCCTTTCCTGCCCTCACCTATCTGCTCGGTGAGGGAAAGAAACCTCCCTCTGCCAGTCCCACCTAGGGACAACAGGACATGAGGAACTGTCCGAGCTTCATAGACTATAAAGGACCCTGATTCCCTGGGGTGAGGCCTGGGACCGGCAATGCAAAAAACAGCTTACGATTCACGGCTCAGGGAAAGGGTTCCTGACACCAGTTAGGAGGATGGAAAACCCTTGGGCAGGGAGAGCACGTCAGGGTCTAAACCACAGCTATGTGTACAAGGCCACCGCAAACACCCAGTGCTCCGGTGCTTCCGCCCTGGCCTTTTCTAGAAAACTGGCATCAGAGTCTCCAGGCTGAAGCTTGGCCTGCTTTGCCCTCCTCTCTCAGAGGAGAAAGCAAAAGCCAACACATCAGAGTGTCTCCAGAACTTAGAGCTGACTTCTGCAAAGCTGGAAACACCCATCCTCCGGCTGGCCACAGGACATCTCAATGGGATAAACTAAGGAATGGCCACAACGGTGTCCTCCAGATAAACCACAGTAAATGCTAAAGGAAAAGAAAGCTTCAAGAGTTTCAGAAAGTTCCCTCTAAAAATGCAACTTGAAAAGGAGTTGCCACAAAGCATGAGAATGTTATATATTTGATAAATTTTTCAAAATTTAACAATTGTTTTGTTTTTGTCTTTGCAGAGCTAGGGTTAAACCTTGCGGGGGGGGGAGGGGGCTCTGGTATGCCAGGCAAAGGCTCTACCATGGAGGTACATACACCCTGGCCAAAAATTTTGTAATATTAAAAAAGTAAAAGAAAAAGTCAGGGCTTGTGGCCTACACCTATAATCCTGTTACTTGGCGGGTCAGAGAAAGGAGGACCGTGAGTTCAAGGCCAGCCTGGAATTCATAAAGTTTGTGGGGATTTGTGTGTGTGTGTGTGTGTGTGTGTGTGTGTGTGTGTGTGTGTCTTTTTGAGACAGCTATGCAGTTCAGGCTGGCCTTGAGCTCACTTTGTAGCCCAAGTTGGTCTCAAACTCACAACAATCCGTCTGCCTCAAGCTCCTGAGTGCTGGGATTACAGGCATGTGCCACCATGCTTCAAACAAAACCGAACAACAACAAAAGGTAACTGAAGGAATAAGACTGGCTCCAACAGCTGTTCAATGATGACCTGAGACACTGATGTCAATATTTCCTTCAATATTAGAGCCTCCAAGGCTTAGACCCAGTGTGTCCCAGGTAAGAAGGCTGACCGAGAGTCCCAATTTCTCCCAAGTCCATCCAAGCTTGTCCCATCACTGTGGGGAGGGAAGAAGAAGATGCAATGATACAGACCCAATAGGAGGTCAGGGATTCCCTGAGACACCCAGAAGGGGACAACCATGGAGGGAAGGGACTCAGCAAAGTTCACAGGAACCTAGGGACCCAAGTCTGAGCATGAGGGGAAAGGTGGCCCCCAGGAAAGCAACCTCAAAGAACTTCACCCTCAAGCTTAGCTGGCGCACACCTCTCCCCACCCTGACACAACCCTCCACAGCTCACCGATTCCTGTACAGCTCAGACCAGTTACATCCAAAGAAGCGGCCCGCCGGCTGTTCCTTGTCCTTGTCCTCGTACTTGTACCTGCCGGTCAGCAGGCCCCCTGCAAGAAGGTTGTGGTCAGATCCCAGCCCAGGCTATTCCCAGGGGCTAAGGGCCCTGGAGACCAGGAAGGGGAGCGACCCAGGAAGGATGTGGGATGCAGCCCACGCTCTTTCCAAAGCTCTCCCTGTGCACAGGGCCTGAAATGGGCATCAGTGGCAGTAGGAATAGGCACAGACAGGGCCAACCAGCTGACCTAACCCAAAGGGCCCTGGCCCTGTGGCACCCATACCAGCCAAAGGGTTGAAGGCGTAGAAACTCAATCCAAAGTGCCTGAGGCAGGGGAAGAGCTCTGCTTCCACCTGCCTGGTGGTGGCGTTGTACATGCCCTGCAGGAAGAGGAGCCAGTTAGAAAGGGTGGGATGAGTTAAGGGAAGGTACACCCAAACAGTATCCTTTTAACTTTGAGTATTTTTTAAATTTTATTTTAAAGACAAAAGAATGGAGACACACGAACCAGAATAAGCCATAAACAATACCGAAAATACAAAATTATACAGAATATAGTAGGGAATTAGTACTGGATATTATATTACATAATGTTATCTTCACATTAGTTAACACAAAAACATTAAAGGAAATACCAAATTATAGAGAAGACAGTAGGGAATTAGCACTGGATGCTGTATAATATAAAGTTATCTTCACTTCTGTTAATACAAAAACGATTGAAGAAATACAAAATTATAGAGAACACAGAAGGGAATTAGCTCTGGATGCTGTCCTACATAAAGTTACCTTCACCTTTGTTACTCAGTTACACAGATGATAGCCCATTTGATCATTCAATTTTTCTCCTCCCTCATCTCTGTTGTGCTACTACTCAATCAGTCATCTTCCCTGTGATAATAACTACTCCTGGGTTTATCTATATCCTTGGACTCTCGCCTTGGGAAGAGATATAGCTGCCTCAGACTACACTATAACATGCATGGGTGTATACAAACTGCCATGGTTGGAGGTGGAAAAGCACATATGCTCACAGCGGACTGCGCGGCTCCAACCCATCACCATGCTATGGGTGGGGGTGGGTCCAGTCCGTGAGGTGCCCTCAGTGGGGCCCTCAGCAGAGCAGCTGTGGGGCCCTCAGCAGAGCAGCCACGGGGCCCTCGGTGGAGAAGCTGCAGGGTCCACAGCGGAGCAGCCGCTGGGCCCACAGTGGAGCAGCCCACAGTGGAGCAGCCATGGGGCCCTCAGCAGAGCAGCCACGGAGCCCACAGTGGAGCAGCTGCGGGGCCCACAGCGGAGCAGCCACGGGGCCCTCAGCAGAGCAGCTGTGGGGCACACACCCCCGTCAGGGTGCCCTCGGTGACCCGTCTGGCTCTGTCCCATTGCCTTGATGCCAGGGGCCCTTTCTTCTCCTCTTACCTCCTCCTGATCTCCAGTATTACCATTCCCCACCCTTTGCAGCTGGGCATTGGACGAACTTACGATGCTTGGTATAAGGGCTTGAAATCTCCCTGGCCCATTCTCACTGTGTTAGTTCAGGGTATGAACTGAATCTAAAGATTAGTTCTAGAATAGCGTTGGAGGATTGTTCTCGGGTCTGCTGCTTTTCATCTAATCCGTCACTATGGGTTCATGCAAGGTTCATATGTGTTAGCTGTAAGGAGACCCTCTTGGTGCTCACATTCATAGTTTGGGGTGAATCCTGAAGTCCATGGATTCGTCCCATTGTTGCCAGGAACAGGCAGTGCTTGCTCAAGCCGCCGAGTCTCAAGGTGCTCCCAGAGAGAGTTGAGGGTGGGCACTGAGTCCTGGCAACCCAGCTCATGCTTCCTGCTTGATGTTGGAGTGAG